>QEAP01000015.1:4751-65714 GCA_006535975.1 Chytriomyces confervae
AAAAAAAAAGTAGTCACCTCCAGCAAAGCGAAATGCAGAGTCTGCTATCAGCGAAAACAAAGTAGCCTCCGGATCCGTGCTTCCCACGTCTAAAAACTCGCACCGGAAAGCGCATCAAACTTCTCATGAGCTTTTCATTCTTCTTTAAAAAACAATTTAGTGGGGTAACTCTCACTAATGGATGAAAAGTTTTGATCCGTCAAACTCAGCCACGACCGCGCGACGTAGCCTCTTGAAAACAGTGTTTGCGATTATTGACCTCTCGAAACATGGAAAAAAAAATTGACAAAAACACACACAAAAAATCACACTCACGCAAACAGGTCGCCAGTCGCTGTGAGTTTCAAAGGATCGCCATTGACTCCGCGGTATCCTGTCAGTGCAAAAAAAAAAAAAAATTAGCGTGTCTGTACTTTTGGGGCATGTATTTCTGAACGCGGGGCTCCTCAAAAAACCTAAATCTGAAAAGACAGAGTGGTTCGCCAGACGGGATACATCTCGGTCGGCCGCGTCACTTGCAACACTGCTGGACAACTGTGTCAACCCATGGGCAAGGAGCATGATGCAGTCGTAAGCTGCCCCATGATTCGAAAGCCGAAATATTGGCTGTTGTGTCGCCGGATCTCGTCTAATTTACATCATTTATAAATGGTTAGATGCTGCGTTGCTGTAAAAAAAAATGGCGCCTTTTAAGAGACCTCATTCGCGGCTGCGTGGGTATAACAGTCTCATTCAGAATCAATAAAACGTCTTCCAAACTTTGGTCTCCAATCGGCAATGAATTGTTCAAATTCGGAAATTTTAGCAAAATAGTGTCATTGCCGGTGCTGCTCGGCACGTTTGTATGTCCAAGCACAATGTCGTCAGGCCTGCGCGGGGTGTTCACAATGATTACTGTTCCGCTCCGGCTGTCTGTACCAATTTCATTTTCGATCGAATCCAAAAGCGCCGATGAGTAGTTGGACATTGGGTTGGACGCCACGAGTTGAAAGAAGTTTTGGTAGTCTATGGAGGGACCCGTTTTCGAAGGCGCATTGTAACTGAGCCAGACGTAATCTGGGCCAACAAAGGATTGCAGCCTTTTTTTGTTGTTGTTGTGTGTGTTTTTTCGTTGATTGGAAGTGATAAAAACTCGGACAAAAGAAAATACTCCTACATCTGAAGCCTTCCATACACAAACGTGATAAAGTCAGGAGACCCACACACGATAATATACCTGCGGAGGTTTTTTGTGGAGCGCATTTCGTTTAGCGATTTTTTTGTCGCGCTTTGGGGATGTGTTAAGTCTCGCCTTGCGTTCACTCGTTCAAGAGATGAGACAATGTAGCGAAAGAGTTGTGCAGACCCAATCTGTCCATCTCCAATCTTGATATTGAGATTCGAAAGAATGTTTACGCCCATGGATTGAAGGTATGCTGATACTGTTGATGAAACTAGAAGTGGGACAGGGGGAAGCGCCCGGATCGTCAGCTTAAATAATACAAACACAAATGAAGCCCCATTGAGCGTTTACTAACATGTGTATGCGAGATAATCTGAAGAATCCGTTATAACTGCCACTCTCGAAACATTCCAAAACTTTAACAGCTGATAGAAATGCTTCTCGGCGCAAAGACCTGGGGAAACACGGGGGAGTCAGAACTTGAAAAAGTGAACAGGTACAAAGACACCTTGAACAGGTCTTATAAAGTACGGATAGTTGTTCTTGTCTGAGAGCGAAGGGCTCCCTTGCATCGGTCCACAGTATGGGATCTGATAGTACGAGAACAGCTCGGCAGTATATTGAGTGATATCACTAGAAACGCCTCCAAATACTGCCATAACATCTGCAGAACGTGGTCAGTTTTGATTTCAATCCAAGTGAAACCTGAGAAATGGATAGATACCTGGGTAATTTTCAGCAATCGTCAAGGCACTTTCCGACAACGCGTACCCTCCATTTTCAAAGTATCCCCGATCATCATGCCCAGAGTCATCGAATCTCCGGATAACAACTGTTGTATTTTCCAATGGCCCGTCTTGATCAAGTTGCATGTTTATGTGGTTTGCTGCTGCCTGAATTTGCACCGTTTTCCGTTTCAAAAACAAGGGAACTTCTCACGCGTAGAAAATCCATCTTAAGTTTTCACCTCAGCCGCGCGGTCATTTGAATAAAAAGTTGTCAGCGTTGGATCGGTCCATTCGCTTCCGCTCAGTTGATAGAAACCATTCACCACTTCCGGTCCATCAAAGATGAGGCCTGGCAATGCACGATACGGTCCAACGAACGCGATTGTAATCATGTTTGCGGAAACGACGAGCGAAGTAAGGAGCAATGCAAGCAGCCTCATCAATGGCATTTTCCCTTTGTTGCGGATGAACAAGAGGTAATCGCTTAAATGAAATCATATTACTTTGCACAAAACATGAGCGGATTTATTTACTCGAGAATCAGTTGGACTTCTGAAATTGCAGTTTGGCCACAGTATGCTATCATGAAAGAGTCGCGTCAAAATCTGTGGAGTGAGGCAACCAACCTCAATCCCATGTCATGACAGGAACCTTGTGTCTTTCAGTTCTAAGCGTTTTCAGTGACATCAAAGGACATATGATCGGTACGTTGTTTGGTTTTGCTGAGGGATCTGATCTCAGGCTTGGGCCGCAGACAAAAAGTTTTGAAGTTTATTGGGGTTGTTCGACCTACAGGTTTCCCATGTTGAAGCGTCAATGTGGATGCTGAACTCTTGAGCACAGGGCATGAGGTGTCTGTTGCTTTGTATGGCTTCAGTGTGGGGGCAAATCAAGATCAAATGATTTGAAATCCAGCCACATTTGCGATATAAACTGACGCCCCATCTCGCTAACAAAGCAACCAAGAAAAGAGAGTAATGAACAGCGAAGCAGCCATCCGAGCTGCACAGAACCAATGGAAACACCGAGGTGCCCAGCGACCCGCATTTGCCCTGCCCACGCAACCCGGCCAAGAGTCCGTGTGGGACTACCCACGCCCGCCTGCACTGCTAAGCGACACCAGAACCGTGCAAGTGCGGGCAAAAGGGAACACTGCTCCCATTGCAAACTCCGTACGCGCCTTGCGTGTGCTTGAGACTGCAGCGCCACCGACATGGTACATTCCAAAGCAAGACATTGACATGCAAAGACTCGTGGAGTTGAAGGGACAATCCAGCTTTTGCGAATGGAAAGGTGCTGCCACGTATTGGGCCATTTCAAATGCCAGCGCTCAACCGGTGGCCTGGTCTTACGAAAAGCCCCGCTCAGAGTTTGCAGCCTTACAGGGCCACATCTGCTTCTACCCTTCAAGGGTCGAGTGCTATGTTAACGATGAGCGCGTGCGCCCACAGCCGTCCGAGTTTTATGGTGGATGGGTGACAGACGAGGTCATTGGACCATTTAAAGGGGACCCAGGCACTTCGCATTGGTGATCAGAAATAAAGGGACATGTCATTTTGGAAAATGCGTTGGATGACTGATGCAAGCAAGGCGGAAAAGAAGCGGGATTTGTTTACAAGCGAACCTTTTTGTCCGTCAGCAGTATTCGATTTTCAACGTTCAAACACATAGAAGCGTAATTTACTGTTGTGATGGTCACACTTTATCTCTCAACATAGCATATATCGTGAAAAGCAAAAAACAGAACAGGGAAGGGCCATAGCTTTTTAGGCAAAGGCGAAGAGGACTGCGAAAATGGCAGAAAGACCAGAAACAACGTTAGAAAATGACTGTGACTTGTACAAGTCGTATGGAGCTCCAGGGCCTGGTTGCGCCCCATTGGGAGGAGGCTTGGGAGTATCAGGAGCTGGATTGACTGGCACTGGATTGACTGGCACTGGGTTGACTGGCACTGGGTTCACACCCTGGTACAGCCAGGACCACACATTTCGATCAGTGCTGAGCGAATCTCTTCTTAGGGGTGACTTAATCGTCTGGACTTGAACTGCGTAGGTACCGTTGGGAAAGAAACCGTAGTTGAGCTTTGTACGGATGTTGTCAATGCGAAACAGCTGCGAGAACTGAGAAACGACATCGGGTTTAGGCCCACATAAGACCGGGTCGTTGTCGAATAGAGGTAGTCCAGTGCTGTCAAGGTACAATTTGCTGATACAGCTGTTGGCAAGATTTTTTGAGTACGCTTCCAATGGTTTGGCAGGACCTGGAATGACTACTGCGAGAGTAAAAGTAGGGGCTGGGGAACTGGTAGTGGTGGTGGAGGGCTCGGGCTCAACAATAACAGAGATTTGAATGTCAGATTGCGTTCTGGGGTCAGCATCCGTGGTGGGGGATGGGGCAATCTTGGAAGTGGGAGCTGGGGCAGCCGAAGAGGAAGGCAGTGCAGTGTACTCAAACTGCCATGGGTCATTAAATGGACCCCGTTCCGCGGAGCTGACAATGAAAAAGAATTGGTTTCTTGGCTTTGGCATGTTGGGTTCCACCATTTCCACAATGACGCGCTGGCGGTCAAAGTTGCGCAAGAAGCGGGAGACAAAGTCTTTGCTTCCACACATGATAACATCATCCTTGGGAAGGTCGTCGAATTCAACAATTGGAGACGAGGCGGTGGGATCGGATTTGAACTGATCCAGGCATCCGTCACGGATATCAACGGTTCTCATGGGCGCAAGATTGGCGCCGTCCAGGAGTGGGATCGTTCCTTGAGTGACCTTTGACAAAGCGAAGGTCATGACTTCGGCGTGAGCGGTGAAGAGACCCGCCAAGGCGAGAAAGAAGGCAGCCGAGGAGGTACGCATTATCAGGACTTAATTTGAGCTGCCCAATTCAAGTTTGAAAAGCGTGCCGCCATTAAATGCGCTACTCGCCCGCCGCAGAAAATTATTGGCAACAAACAAGAACGTCAGCGGTCTTGCAAGCAACTTCACCAAGACATGACCAGCTTATCCTCGTTCAAGTTTTCACTGCAAACTACAAAAGCCATGTGTTGCGCTGATCAAAAAAAGAATACATCTTTTGAAAAGCATTATGCTTTGTGAATGGGTCCTTGACCTCTGAGGAAGCGTCCTCCAGAAGGAATGTATCTTTGATAACGCAAGAGTAGTGGCACATGTCAGCAGTTTCCGTCTGGTTCGTTTACAAACTATCTAATTTTTGCAACCGTGCCCCACGTCACACATGAACTGGGACAAATGATGGGCGACATGCACGTGGTGCCAAACTGTGCAAACACTACTGCATTCTCCAACTCAAAGCTTCTAGAACTGCACAATATTTATTATACTTTGCTGTTGACGGTTGATAAGACGGTAGATGGGTGAAATGATAGGCGTTCTATATGATGAGATCTGCAAAAACAGCACAAAATGAGGTGCACAATGCATCAAAACGGGAATGATGATTGCATAATGAGCTCAACGAGAAAGGAATGGACTTTTTTTGGAATAGTGTCGGTAATTGTGACTCAGCCATTTAGAGCATGGCGACGATGGCAGCAAGAACAGCCGTTCCGGACATGGCAAACGCAGAGAATGCTCCAGATGTTGCTGATGCCGTTGTTGACACTGTTGACATCGAGGGCAGAGCGTTGGGGACAGGCACGGGCGCACTGGTAGATGCCTTCGCCGAAGAGGCAGAGGCAGTTGAAGTGGCAGCAGAAGAGGAACGGGAAGAAGTGACTGAAACTTGAACAGTAGTTAGTTCAGGTACCGATGAAGTTTCAACGGTGGTGGTCGTCGCGACTTCTTGTTCGACTGTTCAGCAAAGGAAGGTAGGTTGGTTGCTCAGCAAACATGTTCCTTCATAGGCTCACAGCAGAAGAAGTGCGACCGCATTCTCTGGGTTAAGCAGAGCCTTCCGTGATGAACGGGATTAATGTCGGAGAATTTTCTTTACCTGTCTTTGGACTTGGCTCTGCGGGTGATTCGGTGGTGGATGGCTCCACCTTGGACTCAGGGACAGGTTCCACCTTGGCTTCAGTAGTTGGTTCAACCCACGCCGTAGTAGTTGGCTCGACCCAGTCTGGGGAAGGAGAGGGAGCAGGGTCAACAGGAGCTGGAGCAGGGTCAACTGGAGCAGGGTCAACTGGCTTGCCCCCGCCGCCACCACCGCCGATTGAGCCGCAGTCAGCCCAGGTCCAAGAGCCAAAGGCAATACCCTGGCCAAGACCTCCGCCGGCAACCGCGCTGAATGCGGTTGGAGACAGGTCTACATCGTCAGCGTCACTGTCATCAAAATTAGTTAAAGCGCTATCCACACACGATTCACAGCATATCGGCACTCACGCATCCTCGCGCATCATCACATCCGTGATCATCACGACCGCTGATCCTTCAGCGCTGACTTGCAGGCAGCGTCCGCAGTAGCCAGAGTTGACGACGGAGCTCTTGTCGGGAAGTCCGTTGACAGTGAATGCAGCGTAGTACATGAAGTCATCGGGGGCCTATTTGAGCATTCGCGTCAGCCAAAGTGATGACCTGGAAAAGTGCTTCAAGGCTTACAAAGTTGCGTCCACATGCACCGCTGGCGGAACCGTAGCCGGGGGAGCCGGCGTCACCGTACCAGGTAAACTTGGCGGCCAGGGAAGAGCTGGCAACAAGAGCAACGGTTGTAAGAGCTTGCAGCAACATGTTATGTGGAGATGAGGACTGGAGAATGAGGGGTTTTTATGAAAATTATTTATTGGAGTGCGCGCACAGTTTCATTGGTGCGGCGATTTTTCATTTTAAGGGGGGGAAGATATCGATATGACACATGCTGTGAAGCTGCGAGCGTTGCTTGGGGGCGAGGCCCTGATCGCGTTCCGTTGCTGGCCAGGTCGGTGCGCTCGGAAGCGTTGCGGATCTGTGCGCGACGCTAGCATTGATTGCCCTTAAAACCACGATCAAACGGACGTGCAAGAATTGCATTCCGTGTGGGGAAACCATCCTAACTTATTCTGTGTTGGTAGGACTGCGCAACAAATGGGAGTTTCACTTGAATCATCAACACGTTGTCGGAGTGGTTGCCTTGCACGCAAGTAGTCACGATCGCGAATGTTTGTTTGCTGCGGCTGTGTTGGTAATTCAACCAGAGAAGTACATTCACGTTCCACCAACGATGGTTGGTTGGCTTGGGCACCTTGCTTCAAAAAATAACATAATGTGCATAATACTTAAATAAACAGGGGAAGTCTTTAAAGTAAACGCAATATGGCGACGCCGCCGCGCCACACACCGGCAACATACACCAACGCCACCACCTCCCATTCGAATCCCTTCAGACAAGTAGAAACCAATGCCCAACTGAACGGCCCATCGAATCCATTCAAACAACCGCCCCCACGCCCGAAACCCCCTCCACCGGCTGCAGACTCGCCTTTGGCAAAGGACAGGGCACAATTCCAGTTCCAATGGGAAACTCCAGTCCCGAAACAGCCCGTGCAAGACTCGCCCGATGTCCCGCTTCCCCCGTTCCAAGTTGGAATGTCTATCGACTCGGATCGCATCAAACTTTTGGACTTCGTGGGACAAGGTGATTGGTTGTTTGGACATGTGATTTAAGAATTTGGTCAATGTTGACGCAGTTGGCCATGCTGCGCTGTACTTTTATTTCCAGGTTCATTTGCCCATGTTTACCTCGGATATGACTACTCGACATCGTCCAAAGTAGCTGTTAAATGCCTTATGAAAGCCGGAGCCGACCCGAAAAAAATGGCAATGCAAAGGCGGGAGGTGATGGCCATGGAGGACTTGAACGGACATCCAAACGTTATCCGGTTGATTCGCACGGTCGATACCCCCGAATGGCTGCTAATTGTGATGGAGTTTTGTCAGATGGGTGAGTGGTTCGGATTATGTCTGCGCGCTGTTGAGTCGCTTGGATGTTGCTGCACTTGGAAATGCGGGGCGTCCCCAAAATATTCAGACAACGAGGAAAAGACTTACTCATCTGAAGTTTCGAATCACGTGGAACTCGAATAATAACGAGACTGAATCTAAATTTCTCCACCCCCTGAATCAGATCTGTACGAAGCTATTATGCAAAAGGGTGGCTTTCCTGATATTGCTGTAAAAGACGTGTTTGGGCAATTGTGCGACGGTGTCCTGCACTGTCATTCTCGCGGATATTACCACAGAGACTTAAAGCCGGAGAACATCCTGCTCGACGTGAATTCCCTGATCGCCAAAATAACAGACTTTGGACTCGCGACGAGGGATACTTGGAGCTATGAGATGGGTTGCGGGTCCACACGATATATTCCTCCTGAGGCGTGTGCAACTGCTGACCATACGAAAGGGTATTCACCGGCAAGCTCCGACGTTTGGGCGCTTGGAATTCTGCTCATCAACCTTCTGTTTTCAAAGAATCCTGTACGTGCACTTGAGTGAAACTCCATGACGTACCTAATTCTTTAAAAAATGACACAGTGGTTTGAGGCAACCATGGCAGATCCCATCTTCAGCATATACGTGACGGATCGACCTGACATTTTACGGCACCATTTCAAAATATCTGCGGAATTTGATTCGATTTTAAGCCGCGTTTTTCATGTGGATCCATCAAAGAGGATACCTCTGCCCGAGTTTAAACGACTTGTCAACGCCTTACCTACCTTCTTGGAAGATGAAGAAAATGTCGCTCCCGCTCCAATGGCCGCTGAAACTCAGCAAGTCGAATCATTGCAATCAGAAGTCCCATCTCGTTCTCAACAAAAGCCTCAAGAGCGGCAATTCTCGTCTCAAAACACGGGCCAACAGAAATTTCCATCCCAAAACAATCCATTTGGGTCCTCAAAGATGCAAGGTCCACTGGTAGTGTTTGGCTCAATACCAGACCCCAAATACACTCAGTTCAAGGACCCCAAAAATCCATTCAACAGCGGCTCTCGTGGCTCACCCATGAACATCACTTCCTCAGATTACTACAATCCGTTCACATCCGGAAATCCATTCGCATCACAACCAGAAAACTTACAATTCGATCAACTCATCCAACCGCCGACAAATCCCTTTTTCTCTATCCCGACCGAAAGCAGTATCAGTATTGCACCCATCACTCCTCAACAAAGCTTGGCGCAGCAGACGGCACCCATTCCAGCTGCCGCTGCTGCACCATTTGCTTCATCACCATTCACAACACCACCCTCCGCTGCACCCAACAGCTCGCAAACAACTGTCACGGGCGGAGCAACTCTTATCTGGACGGCGCCTGCTCGTGTCGCTGCACCAGAACTGCCCAACACACTCACGCTTGGCCGAGAGGGAATTGGACGCCTTGGAATTTCGCGTCTTGCCACCGCCAAACAGCGCCTCAGCAAACGTGGAGGTATCCCATTTGGTAGTGCAGCCCATCATCATCACCACCACCACCATCCAAATGCCGGCGGTGCAGCTGGAACGAATGGTCAGACTGGAGCAGTGGACGACCACCATTATCTTCAGCAACGGCCAGCATTTGGCCTCGCGTTTCTTGGAACGGCGATTGCGGGTTATGTGAACCAAGAGAGTGACGACGAAGTTTTGGAAGGAGAGGAGTATGATAGCGATGATTTGGAGGCAGATGACTTTAGCGGAAGTGGCGATATTGCTGCCGCGCGCGCCCCTGGATTGAACAGGTCTGCGCCAGACGAGGAGAGTCACTATGAAGTTGTAAAAGTGGATCGACGGTTGATTCCGGACTTGGAGAAAGGGATTAAGCGGGCAGTGAATCGAGGCATGAAAAAGTTTCGACCGTTTATGCACCTTGGAGCTGGAGCGGCACCTACCGGCGTCGGGCCTGGTGGTAGTGTGCAACTTGGTTCGAATTCGACAGGAAGCCCTGCTGGCATTGGAGCCCCTGGAGTTGGAGGAAGTCTAGTAGATGCATCTTCCACTGCAAGCATTAGACTTGGGAAGGGTGTTGCTGGAGGCGTATCGAAACAGGAATGGGATGGATTCGGGAATGAAGTTGGGAGTATGGTTGACGGCGTGTCCACAATGCCTGGCGCGTTTGTATTTGCCGCAAATGATAGGGAAAAGAAGAATTCAGCCCCTTTACTTCCTCAAACTGTTGGTGGAAGCACGGCCACATCAAGTCTGCTTCCTGGGTCAACAAGTAACGTTGCCGCCACCTTGTCGGAAAACCTGAACATGCCGCAAGAACTTCCGCTATATTACAAAAACGACTCGAGAAGTGTGCTGCGACCAGGAAACAGCGTTGAAGACTTGTGGCGAGGAAAACCTGACGCAGAATCATCTGATGACGACGAACGGGCCGGACTGTCACGTATGCCATCGATTTCCGAAAAGCGCAGTGCAACAGAAACGACTGGATTTTCATCTGGCTTGGCCAAAATGTATAACGGTCTTGCGGGGATGAGTATTCTTGGGGGGCGATCCAAAAGCTTGAAACGCGTGTCTGAGCGCAAAAGCAAAGCAACGCTTCATGATAATTCATCCATTTTACCCGCCCCGCAAGCACCGTTTGCGTTCATTGCGGCCAAAAATGCGAAAAGTCGAGTGAGTGAGAGGGATTTCGAAGCTCTTGTGGTGAACGCGAAGACAAACGGTCAAGCAGGACACAGCAGCGGAAGTGTTTTGACGAAACATCGACACCGTGTGCGAAGTAAAACCAATCTGGAGGATGCATCATCGTCGTCTCAGTTGCACAAAAGTGCACCGCAACTTTCAAGTGTGGAAGTTAGGGAGGATGTTTCTCCCATTCAACAACAAGCGGCGTTCAATGTTCTTCCAAAAAGCCCTGACACTGCCACTTCCAACCAACTTGAGTACGGCCGAAGCAGTCCAAATCAATTAAGTCTTAACCGCCCCATGACAGCGTCCAGTTTGAGCCGGCCATCGTCAACTGCAGATGGTCGATTGTCCATCCCCATATCGACTGGTGGTTATTCACCTTCCGAGAGCTCCTATAGCCAGGAAGCAACTGCTTCAATTGCCGTCAACCCGTTCCGAACCTTAAACACGAATCACAATAACAATCCATTTCAACGGCCGGCTTCATACAATGCGAATTCAAATCCGTTCAGCGCATTGCCGTCTTCCTTGGACGCTCAGCAGCAGCAACAACAACGTCAGCAGCAGTTGATGCAGCAACCAGCCCGATATTCCATGCCAGCTGGTATGGATGTGAACCCATATCTCGCGTATGGGGTGCCACCTTCGCCTTCTCGAGAGCAGCAGCAACCGTCTCCCTTTTTTGAGATGCAGCAGTCTCGACCGCAATACAGCCAACAGCCATTATTTCCGAATCAACAACATCACTCAAATCAGCAACAACAACAACAACAGCTGAATCAGCCGCACCAGCAATTCCAGCATCCACCATCGCAAAGCCATCCCGTTCTTCACCAAAAATCTATGCCGTTGATGTTTGGTCGGACAGCAGCAATACCAACTTACGCGGATAGAGGCGTTTCACCCAACATTGTTCAAGATCAGGAAGAGGCAGAAGCAGTGAGTGGCACCGGCAGTAATGAGGAGACAGTCGAGAGCGATGACGAAATTGTTAATAGACGCGGAGAAGATCGATATGTTCGTGGGTTTGTGCGGGGTTTTGGTTGGCTGGTTGGAGGTTCAAATGGGAATCATGTCGAGCGCAGTGGGTCGCAGGGTGTTTGAGTTCCTTTCCCTTTCATCTGTTTTTCACCTTAACTGAGTGCTATAAATGTCACTAGAATTCTTGGTTTTGTAATGCGTTGGATATATGCTGCAGTTAGCCTGATATCAATTCGCGGTTCGGTCCACCTGCACCTTCGATAATTCGTTAGATGCCAGATAACCACAGTTGCGTTTATTTTAATGCAGGTATCGCATGGTTTGTTTCTTTATCGGTCATTGACAGCAGACTGAAAACTGCAAGCCAATGTGCTAGACAAAGATGATCGGCGCCTCCAGTGCTTTGATCGAAGTTTATCTTCGGTAAGTTGCAAACCTCGACACTTTCGATGTCATTCGAAAGGGAGGGATCGACAACCGTATTTGCTGCATGTGATGGGGGGTGTGGGGATGGGGGTAGTAGATTGAGGTTGGCGGTGAATGCCCACTTTGCGAGTCACGTTCGGAAAGGTGAGCCGTAGAAGGATGGGGGTTTTCGACTTGTCGTTGCTGTTTCCTGAGACTATTTGCACTGTGTTATTGGCTCTCATTTCCACTTGAAGACACCCAAAAAGCCCCGAATCCAAAAACGTTACAGTTCCATGAAAATCCTTGTCATTCTGGGACGCGAACATCTCTGTTCGATCATCAAATCGTGACTGCATCGTCCAACAAGAAGGCTGATATCTCAAGTTAACGCATTCAGGGGCAATGCTATCAGCACAAACAGTCGTCTGCAACTGGTCAAGCAGAAGTGACTCTGCGGTGCCAATTCTCAACTTCACGCCTTTGCTTGTTCCGTCTTTGCACAGAATCTATGCGAACGATGATATATTACATGAATAACGATGATATGATATATGAATCTTGACTTTTTGGAAAGGAACTGGTCCTTTGATGCTGAGCCCCTTTTGGACGGTAGACTCGTGTGCCACCAGCCATGCACTTCGCCTGCATTTTTCAGGTTTCATCGTCCTTAGCTTCGGTAGAAGCAGGGGTCACTATATTGGGGTGCTGTATGTATGGAATTCCGGCTCTTGCCATGCTGGATTTACTGACGTTAAAATCAAAGCAAGAAAACAATGTTTGGACAGAGCTCCTTCGGACAGCCGTCCTTTGGACAGAGCACGTTCGGGCAGAGCACCTTCGGACAGCCACAAAACCAGCAGGGACAGCAAACAAACCCTCAGTCCGGCACCCAATCTGTTTTCGGTGCGGCCGCCAACCTTTCCACGAACAAGGCACAATTTGGCGGCAGCGTCTTTGGCGGTGGTGGTGCGCCGTCGTTTGGGTCTGTTGCAAACGCGACCCAGGGGTCTGTCTTTGGTGGGTCGGCGTTCGCGGCACCGGCTTCGGCGTCCTTTTCAGCATTCAGAGACGGCAACGGGGCTGCTCCATCATCGGCCTTTGGCAGCGCAAATACTGGTCAGTCCGTCTTTGGAGGCGGGGGCGGTGGTGGTGCCGGAAATACATCTGCCTTTGGGGCTGCGAGCAAAGCTGGGTCCGTGTTTGGCGGTGGTGCAGCGAAGCCAGCAACATCAGCTTTTGGCGGAGGAGGCACTGCAGGAGGTTCGGTGTTTGGATCTGCAGCCCCAGCCCCAGCCGTTTCAGTATTTGGTGGGTCGAATAATGCCACGACGAATACCACAGCTGTATTTGGTGGAGGTGCTCCTGCAAATACAACGGCAAATACAGCATCTGTGTTTGGTGGAGGTGCTTCTGGAAATACAGCTCCAGCATTTGGTGCGGCATCTGCTTTCGGAGGCAGTCCAGCTGGTGCGTTTGGAAATGCCGCAAACACAGGAGGTAGCGTTTTTGGCAACGCGAGCTCTGGAGGCAGTGTCTTTGGGAATGCAAACTCAGGAGGCAGCGCGTTTGGCAGCGCAAATACAGGAGCTGGGAATGCATTTGGAAATGCTTCCTCAGGCAATAGCGTGTTTGGAAAAGCCAACGCGGGACCGAGTGTATTTGGAAACGCAAACGCTGGTGGCAGTGTGTTTGGAGGCGCCGCAAACTCGGGTGGGGGTGCATTTGCAAACGCAGGCAATAGCGTATTTGGCAATTCCGCCAACTCTGGTACTTCCGTTCCAGCGTTTGGATCTTCTGGAACAAATGTCGCACCTGCAAGCGCAACAAAGTCTGTATTTGGAGGGAGTGTTTTTGGAGGAGCAGCAGCGAATGCGAATGCTATTCCATTGTCAAAGAATCCCTTTGAAGCATTATCCGAACCCACCCCAACGACTGCGCCTGTTCAAGCAGTGGTTTCTGCACCGAGCGCATTTTCCACAGAAGTTGGCAAAAATCCCATATTTTCGCAGGCCCCACAACAGCCGTTTGTCAAACCTCCTGTTGTGCCAACACCTCCGTTCGTAAAACTTGATTTTTCCACGTTCTTTCGAGTTTTCTCATCAACATAATTCCCACTCCAGAAACACAAATGATATCTGCAGAGTCGATTTTTCAAAAGAGCGGCCTGCCTTTAGTTGGCAGTTATCCACATACGGTCTTTGTAAAGGTGATCCATCCATGTTTACAGGGGTGGACATCAGCCCGCTGGAAGCGCGTGTGCTGTTCACGCATGATGTTCGCGTGAATGGAAACCCCAATCAATACGTGAGCAATATTGAATTTTTTTTGCGCGTACAGAACTCTGACTGTTTGCTTCAAAACAGTTGTCAAACTTTAATCAAGCACAACAAATGTACGAATCAGAAATGAATGCACTCTTGCAAGATCCTTTTAAACAGCATCAGAAGCTGAAAAGCGGAGCACTGGTCTCGAGCAAAATCGGCGAACTCGTGTTGCAAATGATTCAGAATTTACCAGTTGTGCCAGTCACTCAGCATGCGCCATTTGTGGGGAATCCACCATCTGTTGGCGCCGCGGCAGGCGTGTCTGTGTTTGGCGGGCCAGATGGACCCCCAGTGTCCTCTTCGGATCAGAGTTCCGGCTTAACTGGAGCTGTATTTCCACCCAAAGACACGAAAATCGCATCGGCGAATGCAGGAGCAGCTGCCAGTTCTAACTCGATATTTGGTGCGGGATCTACTCCAGCAGGTGTTGCAGCAACCACCTCAACATCAACAATCCCGGCATTTGGGGGAGGAGGGAAAAGTGTGTTTGGCGGGGCCAAGTCAAGTATATTTGGTGGCGGTGGTGCAACTGCCTCTGCAGCGCCGCAAAATGTGGCCGCAAATGTGGCTGTTCCCGTTGAGGCAAGTTCAGAACTCCCTGCCGCGTTGATGGAAAAGGCAGCGAAATGGAACATTTCGTATCCATGGGAGTCGGACTTGGATGCTAGCGATTTTGCAGAACTTGAAGCAGCGGAATTTCGGGGGCGGGACAAGGGCGTCATGATTCCCGAAGTTGTTCCTGTTCGATATCGTCGATAATACCCAATATATATAAAGCAGGAATTTCGTTGAATTTAAAGCCTCCTTGCATTCTATGTTGGATATACTTTTATTTGACACTCTCAAGTCAGGAAAAGTGTAACAAAACGATGAAATTTGAGCAAGGGATGAACAGATGGCGACGAAGTGGTTGGTTAGGAATGGGATTTTACATGTACTGCCGTGCGCGCAGCGCATTTCGCAGTGAAAGAATGATGAGATAACCTCTGAGTTGCTTAGACATAGTAGTGCTGGCAAGGAAACATGTGACACCCTTTCAAATCCACTCCATTCCGTTTGACGGTGATAGAACCATCTGGATCCGTGACGCCACCAAAGACAGTCTCCACACCATGGGGGTCAGCAGCAACAATTGCACCTTCCGTAGACACAAAGACGAGCTGTCCGTAAGAGTCCGGGTCGTTGAGTACAGTGCGCATACAAGCCTCACACATAGCCAATCCACCGCAATGAGCTGCAGCTGCGGCAGAGAGAAGGTCGCGATGAATTCGTCCAGGAGAAGGTGTCGCAGGCATGCGCAGTACGTTGTGCACTTCTGCAGAAACGCTGTGTTGGCTAATGTGCTTCTGAAACAGCACTTGGAACGCGCCATGTGAAAGCAAATCCGCGCTCATTGCAAACAGAGTCGGGCAAGTGAACATGCTTGTCTGCATGGCTGCAGTCAACTTTGACATGGCTCCCGAGAACTTTTCAGCCATGGCTTCTACCTTGTCCTGCTCATCCTTGCTGCTCATGGCTGGAATCCCAAGAGCAGCTACAGAGCTTTCATGCAGGTTACCAATCATTCCTACATTCGTTTTCGTGGGTTCACCGCTTCCCGCGCGAAATAGTTCAAGCGCATCATGCACCATCGAATCCAGATTTTGGGCAGCTTGATTCAAGTAAAGACCAGACATCCCCTGCCCTTCACGGCTATGATTGTTGCTTGCTTTCAGCCAATCGTTTTTACCCATCAACAGACGGATCAGCAGCGATTGTTGCGTGTAGAAATCGATTCCTGTACCAATTCCGTAAACATGTGACCCTAAAACCTGCTCGCTCAATCCGCGTTGTGGATCAAATGATGGCAAGTTCATGGAATGAGCAGATGCACCAAAGTATCCGTCGTCTCCAATGTAGTTAATGTGTAGCATAGCGTATGACATGTCGGTCATGATTCTGTGGCGTGTTATTTCCAATCCTTGTACAGCCGTCACGAATCCGACACACAGCATTTCCAAGTCCAGGAAATTGTCGATTCGAAGGCCCATTGCCTCGATCAGCGCATTGATAGGTTCAGGATAGCAGCAGAGAAGGGTGTCAGGGGTGATGTCAATAAAGCGAGGAAATAGTTCCTCGTTTGGATTTTGCAGTCGCAGCACCAAAAAGACGGCTTGACAGAGGGTAAAGTGCGTATGCAGCTTTAACCCTTCTGGCATTTTTCCTGAACCCTCATCATCATCATCTGTCATCTTGCTCAAGCTGAGGCCGGAGGCGGTTTGTTCATTCATCATGGAACCTAGAATGTAGAGTGCGATGTACGGCTGCCCATTGATTATGTATCCAGTCGCTAGAAAGACCAAAGATAGGCAGAAGACGTTGAAACCGTCAACAAATCGCACGAACAAAATAGTTCATAAAAACATACCCAAATTCACAAGCGTCAACAGCACACTGAATAAATCATCCTTTTCCTTGAAAATTTGCAAACATGATTTTAAGCCTCGGATTCCTGGATCTATCCAGCTTGCACCTATTGAAGCGGGTGCAAATGTGTCTGGATAAGATGAGGATGGATCCACGTTGATTCCGCTAATTCGGGGAGGTCCCCAGTATCGCGAGAATTCATCAAGTTCAGTGGCGCCGGCAGCTTCTGTTTCCATATTTCGAACCCAATGCAATGCTTTGAGGGACCTGCCCAAATCAATTTTAAGAGCATGAATGGAACTCAGAGCGCGGGTGTGTTGAAGGGTATAACCCAGTCTTTTCGAAATGCCGGAAGAACGCGCAAGATACTCCATGGCTGAACCAAATCGGCCCTTCATGTCTGAATTTACGTGTCAGTCCGAAGTTTGATTTGAAGGTTTGTTGTCACAAAAGAGTTGCATGACGTGGGAACACTTACAAAAGGACAAGGCTAGATTTGCTGAAACGCCAGCTTGCAGTAGCTCAACAGTATCGCGCATATAAGTTTCCGTCTTTTCCGTCTGCATTTCCTGCCATTTAAGTTGCTCGTCTCTCTTTGGTCGCTTCTTTGTCTTGACACGCACAACTGCAGCGTTCGGAGTTTCCTCGCTCTCATGACGAACCACTTCCGTTCCTTCAAAAACTCCACCAATGACCCCAAACTTTCGATAAAACGTCAGAATTTCGTGTGCATGCGAATTACATTGCAACGCCGCATCTTCAAGCCCCAGGCCTTGACAACAAACAGCCAAGTGTGTTAAGCTACGAGTTTGGGCAAGAATCACGACCCGATGCAAGTATGAAAGATGTAGCCGTCGATTGGAGGGCGGGGCCGGCATGTTTGGATCATACTGAAACGCGGTTGCTGCAGTTGACTGCTGACCCTCCCCTTTCTCGGCAAAGAGATTACTCAGAATTCCTGCTGCCATAGTTTTGGAGAAGCGAGATGGGATAGACAGTGGGAAGGCCATACGAAATTCTGCATCAAGAGGATATACTTCCACCACGCTCTCACTGAGGCGCAGGCAATTCGAATGCTGAAGAAAGGATTCTGTTATATATCCAGCGTTATACAATATGTTCCCCATATTTGTTGTGAGATCCAAGAAAAGAGCGACGATGGGTGGACCATGCAAAATCTTGATATTTTTATCGTTGATTGAAGTTTGTTCACTGTTGTGGAGTTCAGAACTGCCTGAAGCATTGCTGACAACGATTCCGTCATCTTTGGCTTCTGCAGTAGCAGCGCTTGGTCCTTGCATTGCGCTATCAAGTCCAATAAAAGAAAAAGATGAGACGCATCCTAACAAAGGGGAGCACTCCAACTCACCTGATCCAAATGGCATCCTGGTGTAAGGCAAGGGATACCACAACAAACTCCATCCATATATTTTCTGGTTCCTCCCCCATTGCCATGTGCCGTTTCTTCTCCTGAACAACAGCACCCACTGCCACACCCCAAGCTTCTTGAATTTTAACCAAGGCATCATCAAACTGCGACACTTGCCGTTTGGCCACTGCCATGTTGTTCAGACAGCTTGCGTGTGAGTACCAGTCGTAAGAAGGGTGTCCAGGAGCTGGAGCGCGCCGCACGGATTGATCGAATTTTGCAAATGCTTGGCTGGGGGTTTGGCCGCCTTCTGGTGACAAGTGACGGACACCTTGTTCAAAGAGGGTTTGCGAATCTTTTGGTTGAGCAATGACTGCGGCCGGTCCTGGTGGTAACTGGGCATTGAATAAGGGGACGTCTTTGGCAGAAGAGTCGGTGTTGTGGTCGACAAGTTGATTCTGAACAGTGATTTCATCAATACGATTGGTGGTTATGTGTGATGGGTCAAACCTCAGTTGGAAAACAGATCGCAGCGGAAGAAGCGGACTGGGTTGAACAGACGGAGGGAATGCCTGAGGTGTTGTTACTCGTACGCTCATCCAAGCTGGACTCATACATATTGCCGCTCGAATGTTGCCGCAGTTCAGTGGAGCCTATTGTAGGCCGGTCGCCTGATGAGAGAGAGAGCTTGGGTTTGGATGCGTGCGCCTTCAGGCCGTGGTATGCCGTCATCGATTGCGCGCTGTGTGCATGGACGCTGTCATCTTCGGGCGTAATGTGATTCAGAAGAGGCGATGATGTCGCAAAGATACTGGTCCCATTGCCGGCGGTGGATGAACTGGCGGAAGAATTGGACCTTAAAGAGGAGCGTCTGAAGATGTTGTTGAATTTGTTGGTGACGTTTCCGATGGCGGTTCGCCCGGTGGTGCCTATGGTCTTGCGCCTGCTACTTCCGAGGCTAGGGTTGTCCATTGTGTTTGGGCAGAGTTGAGATGTTGTTTAAGCATGTTCACAGATGGCGAATAGCAAAAATGTGTTCAAGAACATGTTCAACAGTGATGGGGGCAAATTTCTTAACTTTCATGAGGAGCAAACCCCACAAGCAACCAACGAAATCAGTGCACACAAGCACCACAAAACAAGCACAACTTCCGAATCAGCGAACAGAAAATGTCTTCAGAACAGGAACGCCACCAGTCCAGCAGCAATCGCTGCAACTGGACGGCTCATTGCATCGCTCTTGGTGGTGGTCGTCGATACTGCTGCCGAGGCAGATGCCGAAGCTGCCGCACTTGTACCTGACACCGTTGATCCTGAAGCAACCGTGGTTACAGGGGCAGAAGTCGGAACTTGCGTGCCAGCACCGGTGGATCCGGCAGGGCAAGCCGCTACAACATCAGCCGAAGAGGTAGCTCCAACTTTAAACCAGGTGCAAAAGTTGTAGGAAAGCAGAGTTCCTTTTGAATCCATGCCTTGCCAGATGATAGTGTAGTTGTCGCTGGTAGTCAGATTTGAGGCAGGAATCCATTCAAAACATGTCGTTGCCGGATATGGCAGCGTATTGATTTGATACAGGTTGTTGACATTGTTGCCGGCGCCTATGATCGTGTTGGTCAATACCTGTCACATCAGAAGACACAATGCAGACACTGCTTCTCCAAACTCACCAGTACCGAGCCAGACATCCATGGAGACGATATTTGTGGTGTTCACAGACCCCGCATTCGCAACTGTCCATTGCACGGCGTTGGCTGAGCCTTGCTTGTAGACAGTTGCGCTGGTGGAGAGAGGCGTGACTGCGTACACATCCATGGCTTCAAGGGTGGTCAAAGCGGAAACCAACGGGCTCAACAGGCAGACAACGGCAGCGGCAGTGGTGGCAAGCATTTTGTCTTGGAGTGGGACGTGAAACAGGGTGTATGTTTAAGAAATATTTGAAAAGGAATTTACGCTGGCACAGCTTCTTCGAAACTCAATTTTTTTTTTGATTGCGAGAAGTGGGTTCAACTTTCAAAACGCAACTATGCCAACGCTCCAACTGACACGTCCAAGGACACGAAGAAATGCAACTAGTCACGTTTTTATTCGGCTACAGCTCGTGCATATTATCATTTTCAGTTTCAGTCTCCCATCGATGCATCATCAACTGCACAACATTTGCTGCCGCCACGGTCTCTTTCCATCGCGCTGAACGCGCTTTCAAACGCATTCACATGATACAAGCCCCCGTGCGATCCATCTTCCCTCACAGCTTCATCCAGCATCATCCATGCATCCTGCTTCTCATGCAAAGGCTCCAACACAGGATACGCATCCCATTCAAACCGATCTACACTCTCGACGAACGTGTATAACGAAGCAAGTACTGCATCCGTCATTAAACTTTGGCTGAAAATTTTTGTAAGAGTCACGTTGGCGTTGCTTCGGGACACATAACGAGTTCCAATTGCATTAAATCCGAGGTTTGATGACGCGGTTGTGAGGATTCCTGCAGGTAACGGAGCTTTGGATTTGAAGAAGGATGGATTCATGGTGCCCAGCACGAATGTTACATGCAAGTGGACGTACGGGATAGGCGTTGGAGCTCGTTGGGTATTTACAAACTTGATTTGCTCTTTACCCTGAGAACTTTCATGTTAGACGTATTGTGAAGAAGCAAGCTATGTTGGCTTGCGAAGGTAACTTCAAGTTTACCTTGACGCTTGGCACAGCAACAATCACATCATGAAACACCCCCAACGAATTCCCCACACTGTCTGTCAGCTCATACCGCCCATCTTTCAGTTTTTGCACTTGACTCACTTTTGTGTCCAATTTCACATCCGCCTGCGACTCCTTGACCATATTTTCAAAAATGAGTTTGTTTCCTCCCACAACCGCATCGGTCGGTGCAAAAGCAGCCTTGAGACACACGAGAGCAGCGATCGCGTTGATGTCAATGTTTTGGCCGTAGTTAACGCGAACCAGCGGTTCAATCAGTTCAGTGACAAAGCTGGAGCTCACTCCGTGCGATAAGAAATAGTCTTGGGCAGACTTTTTGAAGACTTCAGAGTCCATTTTCAGTCCTTGCTGAAACAGTTTTGCAACAGATTCAAAGCCGAGTTGTCGATTCTGTCGCGAAAAGTGTTAAGAGCAGAAAAAGGGACCCATATCTTAAAAAAGCGCACTACCGATTTGAGGACGTAGCTGTTCTCAAACAAAGCTGCTGCGCTGAGTGCAAGAGCGCGTGCTCTGTACGGAGAAACAAGTCCCCAGCGCCAAGCAACTTTCCCGATTGTTTCAAACAAACTGTCCTCGGCAGCCGTGAAGATGAAAGATTCTCCGTCATGGATGCCGAGCATGTCCAAACCCGCCCTCACATCGGATGAAGACTTCAAACTTGACTGTAAAGTCAGGTTGTACCGCTTAACGGCGTCCATCAAATGCTTGTTGGAAGCAGAGAAAATGGACGCGCCAATCTCGACTTGGATTTCTTCGCCGTCGTGAACGCGAATGCTTTCGACACGGGCACGGCCACCCAGAGAGTGGGATGACTCAAATAGAGTCAAATTCAGAGCATTGAAGCCGGCATCTGTCTTTTCTGTTCAGTTCATTCTCAGGCTTCGTCTCCAACAAATGTCACCTCGCATAAAGAGCGCCGCTGAGGCACCCGCTGCCCCGCCTCCAATAACAGCAACTGAGTGGTGCGTGAGTGCCGCTGGAAGCGTCGCAAGAACTGCGAGTAGGGCAGATAGACACCAGATCATATTTGGGGATGATAAAATTTGAAGCCAGGGGGACAAAACAACTGCTCACTTCCCCCCATCCCATTTTTTGTCTCATTCTCGGTATAAACAGTATTGATTGAGTTTTTACTGGAATAAATTCTCCCACTTCTGCCATCTCTTGAAAAGACTGAACCATATTTAAAAACGGTAACATCTTTCCCAAAATCGCGTTTATTTGTATTCTCACGTAATTGAACCGGTTCCACCCAAAAGGCATGGGCTGCATCCAAAAGCCTCTTAACAACTCGCATTTGCGGGTGTGCAGGAGTATCGGAGAACAAATCCTCCGCTTGCATCGGTTGCATAACTGCACACACATTGGTTTGAGCACGCGTAAGCACCAAAGACTGTGCAGCTTGAACCGTTTGAAATACCAGTGCCCGACGACTTTGAGGTGGTTGTGCTTGGCTTGGCCGATGTCATGACGGTGCTCGCCGCGGAAGCACTCGTCAATGTCGACTGCGGCATGGTGACGACTGTAGCAGAGGTACCACAAGCTCCCTGAGACACCCATCCTCCGTCCGAAGGGCTGGCACCTGGTCCTGGAACCCAGCCAGCGCCTTCGTACCAAGTGTTGATGTAGTTGACACCATTGTAAGAAACTTTGGATTGTCCAGAGTACGCGATCGATGGATTGTATGCAGGGAAGCAAGTTCCGGAAGCGGTAGTGACTGGTGGCGCAGATGTTACGGAGGATGGTGCAATCGAACTGGCTGTGGTGCTTGCGGGAGTGGAGGTCTTTGTAGTTGCTCCACCTGCAAGTCCAGCCAGAATGGTTTTGGCGTACGATCCGTTTGAATCTGCTGCAACGACCCAGAACGAGACCATAGACACGTAGCTCGTGCTGGCTGCAAATGCGGCGACCTGCGCAGCATCTGCAAGAGTAAACACTTCATTGACATCGTCGTTAACTCCAATCATTGGAGTGATTCCAATGCTCTGCACTAGTGTTCCGACCTGATGAAAGAAAATTATTATTCACGTGTGATGTACATGGCAGACGCATGTTGACGCTACCTGTTTGTACGTGGCCTTTGTGGATGCGATCGCGTACTGTCCCATCAAACTGTTTCCGTTGCTGTCCTTGTAAGGAATGTTTTCATAATAGTCCATCGCCATAATGTTCAGACAATCGATTTTCACCTGAAAGTTTGGATAAGTAAACCAACAGTTAGAATGGACTTCAAAAAAAACGAAACATAAAAACGTACATTGTACTTGGCAGCAGACTGCACCAGATAAATTCCATCATCAGTAAGCCCACCAGTCGAAACAGGCAACGTGTACGAAATCTTGAGGGACGGCAAAGCGGCCTGAACCTTGGCAAGAGCCTGGTTTCTCAGATCCACGTTTGCGCGATTTTTAACCGCACCCCCTTCAATGTCAAAGTCAGCGTAAGTTGCACTGTACGTTTGCAAGACTTGGATGTACGTGTTGGCCAATGTTGTTGCATCGCTCGCAGCAAGGGCGAGTTCTTGGTTGGCGGCGCCGCCGAACGAGATGCGGATGTCACCGCCGAAGGCACGGATGGCAGCGATTTGGCCCTTGTAGTAGCCGGAGGATACAAGGTTTCCGTTCCATTGAGGTGGGCCATTGCCGGGTCCTTATGTTTCAGGTTGAAATTGTTAGGTTGGCTTTGCCAAGGTTTGACAGTCATACCAGCAGTAACGAAGCCGAGACTGAACTCCATCGTGCCAGTCAGAGTGTGGTAAGCCACCGGATCGAAGGACGTTGTGGCATCGATGTAAGGAGCAAACGACACCCTTGCGGCAACGAGAGTTGAGAGGCACAAAGGAAGCAACAGTGCGATCAGGGATTTCATAGTGCAGGTGGCTGTCTAGGTTCTAGGTGTTCTAGGTGTTGCTGCTGTAGACTTGTAGTTGCTGCTGGAGGTTTCTGAGTTCGGCCTTTATACTTTTGCTGCCCAGGTGAAGAGGATCACCTTTCATTTTGAGCCCACTCCGTCCCGTGCTCATTCACGTGAGCTTGAGTGACATGTCACATGTTCAGACATTTCCAATCTAAACAATTTGGAAGTTTCATCTCCGTCAGCTTTCCATTCGAGAACCTGGTCCTGCGTCCCGTCGTCCCATCGGCGCTCGCAGGCGCTACTCACAGCCCCCACCTCACCTCCACTCTGATGCACCGTCTCTCACGCGCCTGACCCAGCTGCAATTGCTCACTCGCTCCAATACCTGGTTGTATATTGACGAGATAAAATCAAGCTCTGCTTGAATCATGGTCACTGCTCTTCTCGATCCGGCAAAGCACAAAGGAAAGAGAAGGAATCAACAAGCTTCTCTTGTTCAACATTCAAGCTATCTGCTTTGCTGTTGGGTCAGGGTGCCAATTCAAATGCGTCCGGCAATGACCTCGGTGTATCAACGAGAGATAGTTTATTCACTTTCAGGAGACCGAGGAAACAAGCGCATAACGGCTCATTCCAAAGTCTGCCCCCCCACCAAGACCAATTAAGAATCAGAGTTCTTTTACTTTTGGTGAAACTCGAGAGTCTTGAGGTATTCGATACGGTCCTTGAGCGCCTTCTTCTCAGAAGCTGGCATTTCTCTGAAGAATTGGGAAGATTGCGTTAGCACCAGACGCCATGACGTGACCAGCAGGTAAGGTGGGAATGTGGAAGAACGGCAGATTCCAACTTTCTCCATTCGCATAGACTGCAGTTTCTAGTTTGGTATCATTTCGTCCAGTGTTTCTCTTCGTCCAGCGGGTCAGCAACAGTCACTCTGAAGTCCAGTTCGCCCAAAGAACAAAGATGTGCAAAATCGGGGACGCAATAAATAAATCCTCACTCGATCCACAGGTTGTACCACAAGAAGCCGACCCACAAAGCGATGGGGTAGGCCAATCTGTACTCGTACTTGGTGTACAGACGCTCGTAGACCTCGCCAAGGGTGCTGTTGGCCGAGAGACCAGCGGTGCTTGGGAAAAGAGCCCCAATGCTTTCGCTCGAAAAGGCACCAACGGTTTTCGTGGATTGGAAGCGAGCAGCGAATCCGATGCTACGGGCCGTGTTCGCACGTTGAAGGATGCGGAGACCAATCATTTTTTCGCTTGTTTTTATGTTTATGTCGCCTCTTTTTGCGCTTTTTCTCAATTTAAGTGTGTGTGAGGTTGACACCCTTTTTATTCACCAGTTCATTCACTCTTCACGGGTTTATATTCTCCGCGTTGATCCATCCATTGTTGCGGTATCATTGAATGGGTTGCGAGAAGCACATTAGTGGAATTCGGTGGAAGCGTGGTAGTGCTGCAAGGTTTACGTGTTGAGAGAGACGTTCGATCGAGAATTATCAGTATGTCAATTGTGAATAGTATAGGTGGGAAGCACTCACGCCTCCCTTGAAGTACGTCAGGTAGTATCCAGTTGGAATCAGAACTCCGAGAAAGTGCAGGATTGGCACGAAAGAGTCCTTCTTGATGTAGTTTTCGTAGTATCTGTCTCTGAAGGAAGTGGCGACAGTTTTAGGGGCTGGACCTTTGGGCACGTTCTGGTAGAAGGACTTGATGGAGGCAAACAGCTGTGGGTGGGCCTGTGGGTGGGCGGACTGCAGACGACCAATCTCCTTCAAGGACGCAACGTGAGGAGGGATGATGGAAGTGCTCTTGAAGCGGCGGAAGACGAGCTGCGAGGCCATTTTGTGTGACTTTTGTATTTACTGACAGCAAGGGTGCGTCACTTAAAACTATAAATATTTACGTTCGTAAAAAGGACACACGAAGTCACTCATGAGCATGAAGAAGGACGACGAGACGGGTGAGGCGTCCGTCAAATATGCAGGTTTAGTTTAAAGAACTGACAATCTACCGCTCGCATGGCTGCATGCGTGTGTTCTCTGCAACTGTTTTTTAGAGCACTCGCTCTTCGCTGGCCTCGATAGGAGCACAGCCTTGCAGGAAGCCCGCGTCTTCAACGAGACTCCCATTAGTCCGAGAAAGTGCAGGTGGGTGTTTAAAAATATGGGATAAGTTACTCAGTTCCTATTTATTTATTTGCTTTCGCAGAGCCACAATCACAAAGATCCTCTATCTCATCTATCAGTCCGAAGTCCTGCAAACGAAAGAGGCTACAGAGACCTTTTTCTCACTGACAAAGCTGTTTCAGAACCAAGATGTTGGCGATTTCACTTTTCTTTTCATATCCCCTCAATGCCAATGCTCAATTATCGAATCACAAATTCCTCCACGCACAGACTTCTCTCAGACAAGCAGTATATCTTCTCATTAAGGAACTCAGCACAGTGGCCGAAGATGTTATCATGGTCACTGCCTCCCTCTCGAAAGATCTCACCTCAAGGAGCGAAATCTCAAAAGCAAATGCAATCCGCGCTTTATGCAAAATCACTGACGCATCCATGATCCAAGGTATCGAGCGATTTTTGAAGCAAGCCATTGTGGACAAGAACCATGCAATCAGCAGTGCGGCTCTTGTGAGCAGTTTGCATTTGTTCAACAACTCCAAAGATGTCGTGAGAAGATGGGCGAACGAAGTGCAGGAGAGCGTCAACAGTAAGACAGGAATTACTCAGTACCATGCACTCGGACTATTGTATCAAATTCGTCAGCATGATCGAATGGCGGTGATCAAGCTTGTGCAAACTTTGTCGAGAGGCACGTTGAGAAGTCCGTTTGCATATTGCATGCTGGTGCGTTATTCAGCCAAAATCATGGACGAAGAAGAAGGGTGTGTATTTCGACTTGTTTTATTTCTTGATCGTGGTGAATCACAAAACCATGTTCGGGATCCTATGTTTTCGATCGGTTTTGACTTGCATTCCTATTTCGCCATTGACCTGTCCACGTTGTATCCAGCGCTCGCTCCATGTATGAAAGTTTAGAGGGCTGGTTGCGTCACCGAAATGAGATGGTCGTGTATGAGGCGGCTCGCGCTATTTGCAATATGCGAGACGTTACTGCAAAGGAGCTTTTCCCGGCGGTCTCTGGTATGCGATCGTACTGGCGGAAATATTCGAGTATCTTGCTGAAGTTACATTTCCAAAAAAATATTAAATCGCAGCCTTGCAGCTTATGCTCGTCAGTCATAAGCCAAGTTTGCGTTTTGCGGCTATTCGTACTTTGAACAAGCTGGCACTGACCCTTCCAGCGGCTGTGGCCCAATGCAACTTGGACATGGAAAATCTGATCACAGACCCCAATAGAAGCATTGCTACATACGCAATTACTACACTCCTGAAGGTGATTTTTCGCAGAAATTGCTAGTGTATGTCAGAGAAATCTTAAATTCTGTATGTTTCGCATAAAGACTGGAAACGAAGCCAGCGTCGATAGGCTCATGAAACAAATCACCGGATTCATGTCGGAAATTTCTGACGACTTCAAAATTATTGTCGTGGATGCTATTCGGTCACTGTGTCTCAAGTTTCCTGCAAAGCAAAGTGTTATGATCAACTTCCTGTCAAATATCTTGCGCGATGAGGGAGGATATGAATTCAAAAGATCGATCGTTGAAGCTATATTTGATATCATTTATCATATCCCAGAGTCGAAGGAATACGGTAAACAAGATTATTGCTTGCAAGAAATTTTCATCTCACCACAAAAAACAAAACCAGCTCTGTCGCACCTTTGCGAATTCATTGAAGACTGTGAATTTACAAAGCTCGCTGTCCGTATCCTCCATCTTCTTGGACTTGAAGGCCCGAAAAGTGCAACCCCTTCCAAATTCATCCGTTACATCTACAACCGAATTATTCTCGAGAACGCGACCGTGAAAGCGGCCGCTGTGAGTGCGATGGGTCATTTCGCCGTTGAATGCCCAGACTTGCGGATGCGTATTCGAGTCTTGCTGACGCGTGCGTTAGACGATAACGATGACGAAGTGCGTGATCGTGCCGCCTTGTTTTTGAGAGTTACAAGCAGCGACGAGCTGTGTGCGCACTTTATTGGCTTGGGTGAGAGAGGAAATTGTGACAATGATTTTGTTGTCAGGAGATTTGTTAAACTCCATTCTTCATGTTAAAATGTTGTCGTCAGGCGACACATACTCTTGGCCGACATTGGAGAGCGGTTTGGTCAACTATTTGGCGCATCCTGAACTACAGCGGGTACCATTCGATATTACATCCATCCCAACCGTTTCTCGTGATCAAGAAGAGGCCGAGAAACAACGTACGTAATTAATTCAATCTGGAGCAGGTATCAACTTCCAACTTTTGCTGACAACTGTTTACACAGGCCAGAAGACCGCAAAACAGGAAAACATTGCTGCCTTGCCAAAAACTGCGGCTGCTGCCGCAGCTACCCCATCTTCAAACAAATTTGCTTCTACAGCTGGTTCGACAGGTGCTGGAGCCAGCGCTGCTGCAGATATTACGAAAGGATACGCGGCAGCTATGGAAAAAATCCCACAGCTGGTCATGCTGGGCCCTATTTTCAAGTCAACTCCCAAGCCTGTTGAATTGACCGAAAGTGAGACTGAATATGTGGTGTCATGCGTTAAACACGTTTTCGCGGGACATTTGGTGTTTCAGGTTGGCATTTTCATCTTTCATATGTACTTTGCAAATCTGATCGTTTTAATTTCATCTCCGAATAGTTCAACTGCCGGAATACGATTAATGACGTTCTGTTGGAAAATGTTACCGTTGCTATGACTGTTGAGTCGAATGATGATGGGATGGCTGGCGGGCTACAGTTAGAAGGAACCATCGCTGCACCGAAATTGGCATATGATGTTCCTGGAATCATTTACGTCGTTTACAAGCGATTGAGTGGAGTTTCTCCAGTCGGTGAGTCTTACAATGGCATGTGGGACTCAATATTGAACCTTCTCTCTCTCGTTCGTGACAGTTACTTTTGGAAATACTCTGAAATTTGTTGTCAAAGACTGCGATCCAGCAACTGGAGAGGCTGACGACGAAGGATACGAGGATGAATATTTGGTAAATCCGCGTGGTTTATTTTACCCGCATTTCTGATCCTGATTTAACATTTCTTCTCAGATTGAAGACCTTGAATTGACGACTGCAGACTACATCCAGCCGGTCATGACGCTTGATTTCAAGAACAAATGGGAGAACTTAGGACAAGAGCATGAACAGGTTGAAACATTTGAACTTTCCGCAGTTCCCAGTGTGAAAGGTGACAAAAAACTTTGCACCAAAAAAGGCTTTTGATTTAAACTCTTCATTTCAAATTTGAAGCTGCCGTGACGCAAATCATTGAAGTGTTGGGAATGGATGCATGCGATGGGACCGGCAGTGTTCAAGAGAAAGCAGCCACTCATCAACTACTGCTTTCAGGAATGTTTGTTGGTGGTGTTAATGTGCTTGTTCGATGCAGGATGGCGTTCGATGCTAGTTCAGGGGTCACGCTGGAGATTGCTGCGCGGTGCACAGACGCAGAAATGTGTGAACGAATTGTTAATTCGATTGCTTGAAATTATGGACACGGAAGGAGAAAATGCGTGTAGTTGGGGGTTTAAATAAGGAAGAAGGAACGCTAGAACAGAAATCACGGCTTCCCCCTGCTTTTTGTTTTTGTTTTTTTTTAAAAAACCTTGTTTTTAACTTTTTTTCTTGTCGATTATCTCTTTTGGATCACTTCTCTTTTTTTTTTTTTTTTGTTTTCCGTTGCTCTCTTTCTTGCGCTTAAAATTCCCCTCCTCTTACCATCCGGCTTATGGTGAAGAAAACATAAATGATTTGTTTAGTGGGCAGATTGTTGAGTACCGGCCATTCGTGCAGGAAATCAAGAACTTCCACTGGCCATTCTGTCATTCCTCCGAATTTTAAAAGGCGCGTCGATTGACTATTCAAACATTGCAAAACATGACTTCAATCCAGAAGCAGCACAGTTTGACGCCAGTTACATGCCTTTTGCCTAGTGAAGAGACGGCGTCGCATAAAACTTTAATCGGGCGCGCTCTATTGATCATTAAACCCAGAAAGCAAAAATGAGATGTGGGTGTCCACAACACAGTGTGTCCTCGACTTGGAGGTTGATTACAAGCCCGACTGAACCTTAAATGCATCCCATGCCTTGTTCAATGCCCCAAAAACTTCATTTGCAATCAACTTCTGTTCAACGGTTGTTCCTTGCTTTAACTGGGAATTGACATGAAAATTGTGAGTATTTCCAAGCGACAACGCGTTTTTTTTTTTTTTTGTTTTTTTGTCCAAACTCACTTTATCTGGATGCACTTTTGCAACTGCTTTCATGTATTTGATTTTCACTTGCTGTGGCGTGATGAGTTCAGATAGGTTGATTGTGTTCCAATTCAGGTCGCTCCACAACACGGAATCGAGGCTCGAAAGTAATGCTCGGATGTTGGCTTCTTTTCCTTGTTTCCATGCATCAATCTGAGAAATTTTTTTCGCCTCTTGTCAGTGTGGTCCCTTCAAAAAAGTAACCAATAAACTCAGCAAAAACCTTCGCTTCAATTCCTTCCTTGGCCTGGAACTTTTCTTCTTCCTCACGTTCTTGGTCCTCGTTCTGCTGCCGCAAGGTTTCGACTGCTTTGTCGACAGCTTTCTTCACAGATGCTGCCATCGGTTTCCTGTTTTGTAATTTGCATGATGGGTAAGTGTGGGTTTTGCAATTGAGTGCACCATACTTACGAAGAAACCGTGGAGGATGATGCGCGATTAAACGAGTTGAACGATCCAGTGTCTGCAACATTTCCTGACAGGAATGCCAAATCATCAATGGCACTTTTGGTTGAAACAGAGGCATTCTCATTCGCTACAAACGCCGCGTCTCCTCCACTATGCACAGCAGCGCCTTTTCTTGCCCGTGCCAATCCAAGGCTGACTGCCTTGCTTGGTTCCAGCACCATAAGAGTTTCATAATCTTTCGTAGCTTCATCCCACTTCTCTCGACCTTCCCAGGCGGCTGCGCGGCGCAAAAGACTCTTGACATCTTTTGGCTGCAACGCTTGAACTGCGTTGCAATCTTGCACGCATCCAGTGTAGTCTCCCGTCTTGAGTCTGGCAGCGGCGCGATTGTTGAGTAATGCGATCGTGTCCCAGTCTTCGGCAGGCATGTGCGATAGCGCAGTCGTGTAATGAGCTTCTGCGTCGGCGAATTGGCCTTTCTTGAAGGATTCGTTTCCTCGCTCTCTGAAAGAATTGGCAGCAGCTTTTTGGGCGGGTGAAGCTGTGTGTACTGGTTGAGGAACGGCAATGGCTGCAGGAACAAAAACCGGGGATGATTTGTGGGATTCAAAAAGGTTGGACTGTGCATTTGGATCCATGCCGAAACTGACTTGCTTCAGACGGCCACTTTCGCTTGGCTCGCGGCTGTTGAGTCTCAACGCACTTGTTCGCGGGCTTTTACCGCGAGGACTTGCTGCCTCAAGTCCTCCATTAGTCGAAGGGTTGGCTCGGTGACTGCTTCGAGATTTTCGGTCAAGAGCCACTTCATCTTCATCGCTACTGCTATCATCTCGGTATCTGTTACGTTGGCTGCTGTTCCTGTCGTAGTCTTGGTCCCAGGAAGTCGGGTTGTTTTGCGCTTGCTGTTTGTTGCCATCCACATTTTCAGCAATGACTGCTGCAACTTTTTCGCTCGCCTTTTCATACACTTCCGTCAATTTGGCGCGACCCATATCAAAAATGCTCTTCGCATTGCTGAAAAGAGCTGCAGCAGTTGGAGGATTGCTTGCAAAATTATCCTCCGCTTGACGTGTCCTTCGCTCATAATCACGAGATGAAGCACGGCTTGACTGCATTGGATACTGCTGTCGCTCATTTTGATGTGCCGAGGAACGACTCTGTTGTCCTTCAAGCGCTTCTCGATTCGCAATCAACAGATTGATGGCTTCATGAACGTCTCCCCCAGACGCTTCCAGCGCACTCGTGGCAGACGGAATGTCGAAACCCATGTCCAAAATTCTGGCAATATGTTCGTCGTGTTGGCGCTGCTTGCGGGTGATGGATGGGCTGCCGTTGGAGCTTGCTGCCGCGGATGCTCGTGATATGGGAGATGCGTGCAAAGAAAGAGGTTGCGGAGGAGATTGCGGCGCTGATTGGAGTGGGGTGTCCAAAACATTTTTGGGTTGAATCGGTTTGAATGTAGGTTTGCCCGTGAGAATTCCAAAAGGATCGTCGTCTTCAGCCTGCTGAAACGATCCAACTTCGGTTGGGAGAGGGGTAGGATTGGTTTGTGTATTACTTGAATCATTGAAGCCGAGGCCAAATGGATCGGCGGAAGTTAAATTCGACGTTTTTGAAGCAGAAGCACCCTGAGTTGCAGATGCTAAGGCATCAAAGTTCCAAATGTTGTTATTAACTTCCTGGGTTTGAGGTTGCTGATAGACTGATTGTTTATTTTGCTGCTGTTGCTGCTGTTGCTGGAGAAGTGACAAGGGAAGTTGTTGTTGCTGCTGCTGCTGAGGCATGAACCCATTCACGAGTCCATTCTGAGGGGATTGAAATGCCGAATGGAATCCTGACTGAATTGCAAATGCGCCATTAAGAGTCTGCGGCGCCATAATTGGTGTTGACGAAGACGAAGTTGACCGATTATATTGGTTCATTGTGATTGGGGTGTTGAAACCGCTGCTCTGCGTTGAATTAATGGCATTAAGAGGCAGTTGAACGCTCGCAAGTGGGCTCGTTCCAAGCAGATCAGCGAAGGGATCCTTGGATGGTGAGTGACTCGTGGGTTTCTGGCCGCGCGCGGAAAACATGGCGCGTTTAGACACTCCAAAAACCTTTGCGAAAAACAAAAAGGAACGAAAAAAAGCTGCTCACCACAATGTTACTAGCAGTGGAAAACGCAGGTGACATTGAAGAGGCCGCTGTGTAGTTTGCGCGTGGTTGAGTGTGCATGGGAAGAAGCGGGGATCCAGTTCCGACTCCCGACGGTGATAGCGACTGTGCCCGATTGGATGGAAGATTGAATTGCTGGGAAGGGAGAGTTGGATTGGCGGTATGATAGCTGGGGGTAGAGAGAGGGGCAGTGGAGAATGACGAGGGTGTTGAGTTCAACGTGTTCGATCGCGAGTTGTTCAAGTTGCGACGCCGCTGTTCTTCGAGGGACATGTTCTGAGTGGCGGATGAGGAGGAAGTGGAGCCGCCGAAGGAAACGAGGCCGGCGAAGGCATCGTTTTTATTGCTCATTGTTTTTATTATAAAAACCGGCCCGGTAAATTTAGACTGACCTCGTCATGGTTCGGCCGTTTACTCACTTTCTCACTTTTTATTACAATCTATAAGCATGAGGGTAGGGGCTCATTCCTTGAAGAAATCAGCGCAATCCGCATCTTGCCGTGGGTCATAAACGTGTCCGAAACCGTTGCCGACAGTCGCATGTCCCACGCACACCCTAAACAATTCCGCAGCGCAGTGCTCCGAGTCCAAAGTATTCGAGTTCAAGGCCCAAGTCGGGAATGGCCGCTTAATACCGCCAATCACGGCGTTCGAAAACACAAACAGTAACGCAACTGCGAGCCCGGCGCCGAAATCAAACGCGCACGCCAGCACATGCGCATACTTTTTCCACCACGTATTCCGGTGTTTTTGCACAAAGTAAGTCATTAGTACCGACAGAACGACAGTTGAAAGCACGTCCGATCGAAGAGCCCCGACAACCACCGGAAATGAAAAGATGAGCGGCACGTTGACGAGATGCCAAACACTGTCTGGGTATATAAAATGCAGCGACCAAGGAAGAATGGGCAATACCAGCCCCAGGGCAAACCCAAGAAGTGTCATTTTGTACGGTCCTTGAGGTCCGAAAAAGTCGAGCGGATAGGATCCCCACACGGCACCACTGGACAAAAAGAGTCGGTATGCGTTACTTGACCACGCATTTGTGCTGTTCATGTTTCCGCCCAAAAGAACTTTGGCGGCACCCGAGAATGACTCGGTCGCAACCAGGTTTGTGGAAAGAACAGCCCCAATGAGCGTCCCCACAATCTGAACCGCAAAAATAACATTGGTTGATATTTTCAGGTAGCGACCGATTTTAAGGCCATTGAAAAACGACAGCCCTTGCATCAAGCCAGAGAACAAGAGGGTCTTGAATGTCATGAACCGCACAATGTTGCCTGAAAATATGAATCCAGCAACAAGTTCGGTGACGGCATTAAGTGGAACCTGCTGACCCGTGATTGCGTGCATCACACCCACAGGCATCATCGTAACGACTATCAACGCCATCACCAGCATCACTCCATACCACGGCAGCATGAACCCACCAAACTGACACACACCGCAGGCGGCAGCTCCAGCGCAAATCAGTAGAATCCAGTACCACAAGAAAGGTACGTTTCCGGCCTGTTCACCCAATTCCTCGTTGGCACGCGCCGCCGCACCTCGTGCGCTCTTGAACCTTTCTCGAAACTCGCCTCCATACCACAACGCAACATGCACAATGGACGCCACAAATGCCGCAAAGGCATTGGCATACCCAACAGACATGTACGCTGTCATATAAATCGGCTTTGATTCTGCATACCTGCCTCCCACAACTTCAAACGTCCCAGCTTCAAACAGTCCAGCAGGATCCACCCAAGAACCGTTTCGATCAAACAAATCTGGGCTATTGAGAGCAAAACCTAGCGGATACCGCATTGCATCCTTCTCGGCCGCCCCCAAGTGGATGCCGTTGGGTGTTCGCTCACCAACCCACCACACCAGGGGAATTACAATCCATAGTGAAACAACAACACCAAAGAACTGATTCGCAAGAGACCACAAACTTGTCGTCCAGGGTCCATGCTGAGATATCAGTGTCCAGTCAAGAGTCCAAGATAGCAGACCGACACCCTCTTTTGCACTACCCAGCATTTTAACTACAAGAGCGTCTCCGGGCAGGAAGCGATCAAGGGACCGAGATGAACGATGCGAGAGACACAGAATGGATATTGTGCTGAGCAGTGGAGCCACATAACTGGGAAGAACAGTCCACCAGAAAAGTGCACAGACAGCAACAAAAAAAGCAGCGTGTCGTGTGAGTCGGTAGCGCCGCTGATCCGACGACGCTGTTTCCGGCACTGTTTCCTCATGTTTTTTGTCCCTGTTACGATGCACGGCTGTGAGGATACTGATGGTGGCAAGATGCGTGGGCCACAGCTTGATGGTGGGGTACAGGAGCAAATGGCTGCACAAGCCCGCCAGGCCAATGCCGAGGAATTGTGAGACAAGGGCAAACAAGAGACTATGCAAATAGTCTAGGTCCTGCTTCAAAAAGTACTTTTGCACCACAATGTTGTGGAGGGCATGCGGCGGCGTTGCAATCACGCTGGCAAGCAAGAAAATAAGATAGTGCTCCTGAATTGAAAAGTCTCCCTGGTTCAGGATGCCTTTGGGCAGTCGCTTGGCCATGAAATTGCCGGCTGGGTAAGCAATGAGGATGAAAACCATGCTTGAGATTTGAAAGCGGTTGGTTCGGAACGTTAAAAGTGTGTTGATGGCGTTAAAGAGAGCGCCGAGTATGATTCCGATAGCCCACACTCGAAACGTGAGGGTTGGTTCGTCGGACTTTGGAGGGGGAGAAGGGTCTCTGTCACGCACAGCGGCTGTTGCGTCTTCTTCAATCTCATAAGTTTCGTCCACGTACTGAATGAAGCCGTCGTCGCCCTGGAAGATTGGCTGTTGTTGTTGTTGTTGTTGCTGCTGCTCCTGCTGGGTGGGCATGTTGCTCGGCAGGTTTCCTTTGAAGACACGTGAAGTCAGTTAGCACAGGTTGAGGGTGCCAGACACTGCAGCTCAGACACGCACGCACCAACCAACTGAGCAGGTAAGAATTGTTGCAGGTGACTTTCTTGGTTGCTGGTTTCTAGAAAGAGAGCACAATCAGAACACGCAATTTTTCAGGCTTGTTTGATTTATCAGCAGATATTAATTGCCTGCACCGACACTTGGCCAAATACTGCGCTTGCGCAGATTCAACACTGCGCCAAACAGTCGCGCGCTCTGTTTGCGTGTTCCTGCTCTTTTTGCGTGTTTTCTTGCGTGTTTGTTTGTTACGCGTTTGTTTTCCCGTGCCCATTGCATTGGATCGATTTCAAATTAACACTCAGTTTATTACTGAACTACCATCTAAACTCCCTCACCCAGAGCACTCAGGATCCTGGCCAACATCGTATTTATTACCAAATCCATTCCCCATGGTTTCATGCGAGAGGCACTTTAGAACAGAATCAGGAAGACGGCCCTCTGTATCCGCTGGATCCAGGAACCATGTTGGGAACGGCAGCAAGTAACTTGTCTGTGGAAAAAAATAAAAAAAACATGAATCAAAATTCGAAAACGGAAAACACAGGGGGGCGGCTCATTACCTGATATTTTGCCATGAAGAATATGAACAAGATGGAAAGCGTGCTACCCATCAAACGCTGCACTCATCACATGCGCGTATTTTTTCCACCACATGTGCCGATACATTTACAATGATTGCCACAACTAGAGGTGTGATCAGATTGGATTGTTGCGCGTTGGGCTGGATGGGCATAATCGTCAAAAGCGGAATGTTGATTAGATGTTTATTTACCCAAATCGAACCAGTCAGCTTCATCTGTTAGACAACGCGCTTCTCTGCAGCTGCTGCATGTTGGCAAATTAGGCAGTGTTGGAAGTGAAAGTATGTCATGTTTGCAGAGGAGTTTATTGCAACTGAGAAATATCGTGTCGTGGGGGACGAGTGGCCGCAGCCATTCAATGTCGAGTTGGAGCCTGAATCACCCAGAGACCATACGTATCCCATCGAGAACAATTGGGCAAATTTCAGACTTCTTTTTGGCAGTTGCGGGAGACCAATCGAATCCCTTGGTAAGAAAAACAACCTTCGGCTCATACAAACATAACGCACCTCAAATGTACATGTTATGGAACAGCTTTACTCTAACCAAATATGACATTAAAAAAACTGTATGTGTAAAATAAAAAGAAAAAAAAACACCTCCACACGAAACCAGCAAGTCTCCTCCCCCCTCCCCAAAAAAAAGTATTGTTCAACAATCTGGATCCAATGCCTGCACATATTGACCGCCAAACCCATCCCCCATATTCTTGTGCCCTAAACACGTCAACACGCGATCAGGTAAACACCGTTCCGTATCTGCCGGGTTCATGAACCAAACTGGGAACGGCATTGTAAAACTGGGGTTGTACTTTGCGAAAAAGAAAATCACTAGAACAGCGATACTACTTCCAGCATCAAACGCTGCGCTCATCACGTAGGCGTATTTTTTCCACCACAGTGTACGGTACAACTTTAGGTAGTAATTGACAAAGATGGCCACCAACAGTGGAGTGATGAGATTGCTTTGCTGAGAGTATGGATTTTGTGAGAGAACGGTGATGAGCGGGATGTTGATGAGGTGCCAGTAGCCGTTGGGTTGGATTTTGTGCATGAGCCATGGAATGACCGGGAGGATGAATCCGACAACGAATCCAAGCAATGTTTTGAAATACGGTGAACCTTGACCAAAGAAGCGGACTGGACCAATTGCGCCCCAGATCACTCCGGCAGAGAAGAAAGTATTGTAGTTTTGAACTGTAGGCAGAACGCTGTGGGGTCAGCACAACAAGTTGAAAGATTTAATAAAAGTATTAGGAAAAAACTTACGGTTCCATCCCGAGTTGGAAGGAAGGTCTTGAACTTTCCAATAATGGTCGCCTGTTGGATTTGTCCCAAAAGATTCCAGTAAAGCGCATGCAGCTGTTGTACTCACACACGCTCCCCAAACTGTTGACACTAGTTGAGCCAGAAACAAACTTCGTGGAGGTATTTTCATGTAGTGGCCCATTTTCATGTCCATCGTAAGGTTGAGACCTGAGAGATCACGTATTTTTTAGATTGCGACCCATACCGACCAATTCTTCTCTCCCAACCTTGGTACATGGCCATATAACTGAATGTTTTGAAAGTCATGACGGCGGCAACTTTGCCAGGAAGCAGCAAACCAATGAGAAACTCAGACATGACGTTCAAGCCAATTTGTTGGCCTGATATTGCCTGAATTATGCCTGGGTTGTGGACACATCCAAAATGTTCGGTAAATAGGGAAACCAGGGCAACAACGTGCAGAATTGTGTCTCACCAATCGGAACCATAGAAACAATCGCCAAAACGACGGCGATAACGACACCCCACCACGGCAGTTGGAACGCATCCGTTGAACAAATCCAAATCCCTCCAGCCATCGTCACAAGAAGGAGTGCAATGTACCACCAATCAGGGACCTCAGGGTACACATCCTGTTAACCGAATTTTTTTTTTAAGCAAAATCGAAAAGAAGGTTGGAGAAAAGTACAATTAATGGCAAACCATCAAGACTGCATGAATGTCTTCAGAATCGAGTTCGTTCACGGATGTTCGGAGCCGATGCCAGATGTCCGGACCATACCACAGAAGCACATGCACCAGAGCAGCAACAAAAACAATAAATGAAGAGCAATAGTGAATTGCAAAGTAAGTTGTAATATAGATTGGTTTCTTGGAGTCATACAGAGTTTGGTTGAACACTGTTGGATAGGGTGGGGTTAGGAAAGCACACACCAAGAACATATGGTTCTTTTAAAAAAAAAAGCCTCATTACTTAGTAAATTGTCCCGCGAAACCATGTCAGCAGCGCCAATTTTGGATCCGTTCTTATCATAGATGAAGGCGGTGTTGAGAGCAAAGCCATACTGCGTATCCCGGCCAACCAGTTGATCTCCGTCGAACGCGTTAAACCACCAGCACAGAGGAACCACGATCCACATGAACAAGTAGATGCCAATAAACTGGTTGATGACTGCCCAGAGTGGGGACGTGATTGGCGCGAATATGGTTGAAAACAGACTCCAGTCCAGCGTGAAGGACAGGAATCCGACGCCGGCGCCGGGACTCGAAGAGCCGAGAACCAGAGCGAGCGTGTTGTTGGCCTTGTTGCTCACGAACCAGCAAATGACAGAAATGGCACTCAGCTTGATTAAAACCAGTTAAAAATTAAGTGCGTCATGAAAGAGCCGGTTTGCGCGTGCTCACCATCGGCGCAACGTACTGAGGCAGAAACGTGTAAAAGAACATTGCCTGGCACGGCCGTGTTAGTCGAATCGAACGTGCTGAACAAAGAGTCTCACAGATGAGGCCAGGAAGAAGAATCGGAAACGCGACATTGGATAACGACCCTTCGAGACGTCGTCCTTCCGGTGCAGCGAGTTGAGCATGGCAATTGTTGCGAGCGTTGACGGCCAAAGCATTGCCGCTGGTCGGACCAAATACCGGCGCGTCACTCCAGCAAACCCGTACCCAAAACACTGGGTAACGATCGCAAAACAGACGCCTGCACCAATGGACAAGCTTGTTTGATTCAGCAAATATCGCTGCACAATGACGTTGTTGAGGGCATATGGGGTCGATGACATTGTCGAAGAGATGACGTATATGAGCGCATGTTCCTTGTGATTGAATCTCCCAGGGTTCAGTATGCCGCGCGGAAGAACCCTGGCAAGGAACCTGCCGCACGGATACGCCATAAGTACGGGGATCACAGCCGGCAGAACAGTAACGTTTGTTCGGAACGTGAAGATGGTGTTGCCGACGCAAAACAACGTTCCAAACAGCAGACCCAGCAGCCACACTCGGAACGTGAGTGCCGGTAGTTTTGGCCGATCAGTTCGCGGAACCACCGAGTCACTGCGCCAAACCAAAAGAAGGCCGACAAAAGTCAAGCCTCAGAAATTGGGACATTTGTGACAGACAAGTGCAAACGTACATGATCTGGTAGATTTCGTCAATGTATGTGTCCTTCTCTTCCTCCTCTTCCGTCTCCATGTCTTCATCGTTTGCATCCGCTTCATCGCTCTGCAACGGTGTCGGGTGAACGGTCACTTCATCCGGCAGAGCGGACGGGGCAGGCGGGATGGCGCGACGATATGACCTCATTGAAAGCGCTTCCAAGGCTGTCTTTCGCTTAGAGTTTATGTGCTGGGTTGCTGCTGACGGAATGCTGTGCTGTTCAAGCTTTGCGTCTGCGGTTGAATCAATGCATAAGATGGCGAGAGAGAAGATTGGTCTGCTAGGACCGTTGAGGCAAGTCTGCTAACTAAACCTTCTGAACCGGCGGGTGTATATGTGGTGCTCATGCAGATGTGTGTGTGTTGCAGGGCTGGTGAGGGAGGGAGATGGGATGAAAATTTGAAGTCGGAGTTTTGCTTTTGAAATATTTTATCGCTAAGTAAATACTTGATCCGGACAAGGAACTTGGCAAGGCGCCGTACAAACAGCAAAGAAGACAATAAAAACGAGAATATTACTTCGAAATTATGGAGACCGGCTGGTGGAGGTGCTGCGTGCAAGTTGTGACAGCGAAGTGCGAGTGCGTGGAAATAACTTCTCCGCAATGCAGACACCCGCACTTGGCCAGATACAGTGCCGATTCTTTGCACGCGGCGCTTGCTCTCGCGGCATCGACTGCGCATTTAGCCACGATCCAAACACACTGCCTGCAGGGACCGCCACATGTCGCTTCTTTGTAAAGGTGTGTTTTTTAACGCGCTGATGTCAATCATCTTTCCCAAATCAACACATACTCAAACGAAAGGGCTCGTGCAATCGCGGCTCCAGCTGTGCCTTCTTGCACACCACAACCGGTACCGATATGCCCGATTCTCTTCAAGAGCCAGAGGCCGACCCTTGTGCAATATGTTACGAACCACCCTCTGTGTTTGGTCTGCTTATCCACTGTTCGCATCGTTTTTGCCTCCACTGTCTTAAACAATGGCGAAGCCGTGGCGACAAGGTAGCTTGTTTTCTTTGCTCCACAGTCCAGTGTATTTACCACTCCTTTCACGCGTACTCGTCAAACAGGGCCCGCATCCAATCTCGGAGTCAAATGTCCTCAAAGAATGTCCCGTTTGTCGTACTGCATCTTCTTTGGTTGTTCCTTCCAATGTTTTCCCAACAACCGCGGCGCAAAAGGACACCATCATTGCAACATACAAGGAAAACCTCTCTCGTATTCCATGCAAGTATTTCTCACGCGAATTGTTCGTGCTCGACAAGCGCTGCCCATTTGGTGACGAATGCTTGTATGCCCACTTGGACTTTGACGGACACAAAGTCCTGAATGTTCTCAAACCTACTGCGCGACGACGCTACAGAGACGATCCAGATATATATAATGCATTCTTTGAAAGACACGCGCCATTGGGGATGAGTGACGAACTAGCCGATTTTTCCATGTTTCTTTTGAGTCTGGATGTGGATCCATCTCAAGAGGTTGAACTTATGGATATGGTCGCACGTATCGAGCCTGGCAGACTGAACTCACTGAGAGATCAGCTGGAAGCAGCCTATGGCAGGACTGATTACACATCTTTCCTCCTTCCTCACGATCATCCCGATGCCGACTACGACGATGATATTGACTACAGCGAATATGAAGACGAAGACGAGGAATTTGAAAGCGAAGGTTTTGAGATTGATCACGATTACGAAGGCGATCCGGACTGGGGCGAAAGCGGCTCTGAGGATAACAGTGCGGAGAGTGAGACTGTGGATTCAGACAGCGTTGGACTTGGTTGCCCAGGTTTCCCAACTACAAGTGCCGACGAACCGAGTGATTACGACTCAATTGACTGAAGTGTGTGCAAAATTTACTCTCCACGGCTCAACAAAGAACCCAGTTGTTACATTTTCGTCAGCTTCAAAGGCTTCAAGTACCCAATTTCTTGCTTATGTTTGAATGAAAACATGAAAAACTGATATGAAATGGCGCCAGGACCGATGAAAACGGTCCACAATACGTGTGAATGCGGATGCAAATAAATAAAAAAAACCGACCATGCACAAACGAAAACATACCTTTCTTCTTGCGACCGCTGCTTTATTTATCCGGTACTTGAGGATTGAAGATATCTGTGTTTTGTGAAACTGGAAAATAATTGGGGTGTTGTCTCTTTGGATGTCAAGAAAGCTTGCGTTTGGGAGGAACGACACGGCAACTGGTGCAATACCAACTGAGCAAGACGTTTGTAAATTTCCACAAATATTTGGAAAAGCATTTTGGAAAATTAGAACACCACAGGAGCACCACAGGAGCACGCGAATCATGTGCAGTCAGAAAGTGACTCTGATGTTTCTGAGGAGGAGGAGGAGGTTCCAGAAATCAACATCAACATACATCGTGACTTGGTTGCAAACGATTCTTGCGTATCTGCGGTCTGCCTGCAATAAGGGAGCACTTCATTGGTTGTGGAAGGGGTGAAATGAATCTGAAATATTTACAAACTTCGTCAATAAAAAAGACGGGATAAAAAAACCTGCGCCCATGTTTGCCGCATCCGATAAAAAGGGTATTTGCGCTTTGCCTGTGACCTCTATCAGAGAGTAACAGAGCTATATTTGGCTTAAATAGGCGAGGCGTTCGAGCTGCGGGCCGATCTCAACTCGGAGTACAAGGAAAAGCGCAAGGAGACAGTCAAGAAAGTGATTGCGAACATGACTATCGGGAAGGACGTGAGCGGTCTATTTGCCGACGTTGTCAAGAATATGCAGGTGTTTTTTTAAATGTGGCAGCTGCTTGCTCATTATTTTTTGATCCCCCTTGCTGACTGTGCAACGTCTGATTGCATTCCAGACAGAGGATATCGAGCTCAAGAAACTCGTCTATCTCTACCTCATAAACTATGCGAAGACTCAACCGGAGCTTGTCATTCTCGCTGTTAACACGTTTTTGAAGGTGGAGCTAGTGATTGTTCCATCTCGATGATTAACACTTCTCTCGACTCAGGATACTGACGACCTAAATCCTCTCATTCGAGCTCTTGCTATCAGGACGCTTGGGTGTCTGCGCGTGGAGAAAGTAGTGGATTACCTGATGGAGCCGCTGAAAAAGTCGTTGAAGGTGATGCCGACGTTTTCACCGCAAAGTGATCAGTGGAACAATGAAGGATCTTGTGCCATTGCATAGGTTTTAGTTAATTCTAAAATCAATGTTAAACATGCAGGATGACGATCCATACGTCCGCAAAACATCTGCTCTCTGTGTTGCGAAAATATTCGACTTAAATCCTGCAATTTGCATTGACAACGGCCTGATTGCGATCCTTCAGGATATGCTGTCAGATCGAAACCCAATGGTTCTTTTAAGTCTTATTCTGAAGTGACCATCCTCGGTGCGATGACTCAACAGTATTTAAATTAGGTGATAGCAAACGCCGTATCAGCCCTATCAGAAATCCACGCCCAATCTCCAAAAGACCAAATCTTTATCATCACTCCAACGAGCCTGACAAAGTTGCTGGCTGCCTTGAATGAATGTACAGAGTGGGGTCAAATTTGCATTTTGGAATCCTTGTCTGGCTACAAACCTCAACTTGGAAGCCGCGAGGCTGCGGAAATTGTCGAACGTGTTATTGCAAGGCTGCAGCATGCAAACCCAAGTGTTGTTCTTTCTGCCGTGAAGGTTTATTTTTTTTTCTTTTGAGTGTAATTTGGCTCTGACTCACGGTTGACTATTTTTTGCCGTAATGTTCACGCTTGACCTGGTTTCTTATCAGGTATTGATGATCTATTTGTCACATGTGGATGCGGAGCTATCCAAGCAGGTTATCAGAAAGATGGCACCGCCGTTGGGTGAGTGATCACTTGTCCCCCTTTTGCGACACCAACCAATTATTCCCTTCAGTTACGCTTCTTTCAAGCGAACCCGAAATTCAATACGTTGCCCTGCGAAACATCAATCTGATTCTGCACCGTCACCCACAAATCCTCGCTCAAGAAATTCGTGTCTTCTTCACCAAATATAATGACCCACTCTACGTGAAGCTTGAAAAGCTCGAATGCATCATCAAACTCTCCAGCACTGACAATATTGACCAAGTTCTTCTGGAGTTGCGCGAGTACGCAAGTGAAGTGGATGTGGAATTTGTGAGACGAAGTGTTCGTGCAATTGGGAGGTGCGCGGTCAAACTAGACATGGCCAGTGAACGTTGCGTCAATGTTCTTTTGGATTTGATCAAAACCAAAGTGAGCTACGTTCTGCAAGAGGCGGTGGTTGTGATTAAGGATGTGTTCAGAAAGTACCCGAGAAAGTATGAAGGTGTGATTCCAGCGCTTTGTGAGAATCTGGAAGCTTTAGATGAGCCTGATGCCAAAGCTGCGCTTGTATGGATTATTGGAGAGTATGCAGAACGGATCGAGAATGCAGAGGAGTTGGTTGAGTACTTTGTGGAAGGGTTCAAGGATGAGAGTGCCAAGGTAGTTGTTTGTTCTCCACGGTTGAGTCGTTTCCCCGCTGACTTGTTTTATTTCGCTTTCCGCCACAGGTCCAGTTGCAGCTTTTGACTGCCACTGTCAAGTTGTTCCTCAAGAAACCAGGATCCGCTCAAGAACTCGTCCAAAAAATTCTGCAACTGGCTACTCAAGGTTGCGAAAATCCAGATATTCGCGACCGGGCGTACATTTATTGGCGGTTGCTCTCCTCAAACCCACAAGCCGCAAAGGTGAGAATCGAGTTTTGAGTCGAGCTCTCCTCATATCCTCAGGCCTAATCACAACGTCCAGGCCGTTGTTCTTGCCGAGAAACCTCCCATTGAATCAGACAACAGCACCGTCAGCGAGACCCTTCTGGACGAGCTCATCTACCATATCGGCAGTTTGGCTTCAGTATACTATAAACCAGCAGCGCTGCTTGGAGTTCGTGGCGATCGAGTCGATTTGAGAATGTTGGTCTTGCACTTCAACTGCTAAGATCAGTCTAATAATCTTTGGCTGTTTTGCAGGGCGGTGGCAGAAGACGATGATCCTAACAAAATCGATGTGCAACAGGTGGTTGCATCCGTGGGAGGAAACATCGAAAACTTGCTTGATCTCGATTTTGGTGGTCCTGTTGCTGTTCCCGTCTCCGTCGGCGCCTCTGGAGGCGGCCAGCGCGCTTCTAACGTGGACGATTTGCTTGGCATGATGGATCTTGGAGGTGCTAGCTCATCATTTGGCGTTGCATCGAGTCCAGCTGCGGCTGTGATTGAAACTCCGAAAGTGAAGTTGCTTCAGCCTGAGAATGCGAATGGCCTGGAGCTATCTGGCTCGTTTGCCAAAAGGTACTGTGCCTTGATGCGATGTTCTCTAAAAATCTAACCGTTTGGTATTGCATAGAAACGGCCAGTTGTCATTGGACTTGGTTTTCGTGAATACTACTTCAATTGCAATGACTGATTTTGCGATTCAGTTCAACGTTAATTCGTTTGGTATTACCCCTTCGGGCCCTCTGCAAGTTCCTGTTGTGAACGGTGGTCAGGTGGTCAACCACTCCCTACCCCTAAACCGGACTGGGGCACCCACAACGCAGCAACCGCCGTCAAATGTAGTGCAGATTGCTCTTAAAAATTCGAATGGAGTGTATTACTTCCAGATCAGTGTGACGGATGAGCGGGTTCTGGAGTAAGGACATCGAAGGCAGGTGTGAATCAAGCGGCCTTAATAAAATAAGTTTTACTTGATTGCAGCCCGTTCTGTTGAAGTTCTTTGAAATAACGCCTGACCGAATACGTGCGCCAACTTCAGGTTTCGAAAACAGCAGTTGTGCCACCAATTGGAACTTTAGAGGGATGAAAATTGGAACAACTCTCGAATTTTGTGAATGTGGACTGCTTATTACTCAGGGTTACGCACATCGACTTTGAACAACTAATGATAACAGAGAAAAGAATCCCAACGTCACTCAGATATCCCATGCATTGTCTCCAGCATCCCTCAACCCTTCGAAAGCAAACTCTACCACGCGAATAGAGTAGCGGGTCCAATATCCTCGGTACAGGGACCTCAGTCCTCCCCAGTATTTTGTAAGCACGGATTGGTTTTTAGGGTTGCCTGCATTCAAGTTGCGTTTGGACCCAGATGGTGAGTACAAGTCTTGCCAGTCCGCATTCTTTTTTGAGGCAGAGAGTGATCCTGCACTTAAGTACGCGTCCATTTCATCGTCGTAGCCTCCCACTGAAGACGTGGCAGTTTTAGATTTATCTGATCCGCCGGCTGCTTCGATCGGACCACCACCAGCCACAACGGCCTCCTCTACAATAACACGCTGAATCACGTCAAACATAGATTCGTATCGCCTGACATTGTTCATCGCAACACATCCAGCGAACGGAATGATTGCATCGCCAGCCTTCCTTTTTCGGGCAGGTTTTAAGGTTTGAACCTGGAGACGCTTCCTTGCCAACTCCAACGGTGTTGAAACAAACACTTCTCCGGCCAAAAATACGAGCACGGCTGAAGTGTAGAGGATCGGGTTGTATTCGCTGCTGAGCCCCAAATCGTACTTGATGATACTGCGACTGAGAGATTGCAATAGCGATGACACTGCTTTACAAATGACAGTTGCATACACGTGTTGCGGGGAGTACAAAGCGCCAAATTGATGTGGGCCTTCTGTTGCAGCGATTGCCGCCGCGGCATGGAATGGGCCGTAATATCTGCGCTCTGAGGCAGACTGTGCTATCAAACGCGTGCGGATGAGTTCGAGTGGGCTGAGAAGGGTTGAAATGAGCACGTGGGATAGGAGGTTCGTAACCGGGTGAGTATCATCGAAGACGTCAAATGCATCGTTCAGTGATTCTTCCACAAACGGTTGAGTAGCGTGGGACAGTGTTTGCAGAATGAATGTGGTGAAGTGGCCTTTGCACGAATTTAGAGTCAGTGAGTGATGTTCGGTGGATTCTTGGAAATATCTGAATATTACCCTTCACGAGACCCAAAGTGCCCAGGTTGGGAGAATTTGATAACGTGCGAATGTTGCGCCACACATCTGAACCCAGCGAAGGAACAAGAGTCACCACCGGCTTCTCCTTTGACACGACATCATAAGCATCAAGCTCCGATGTAGCGGCCACTGGATCCGCGGCATGAAACTGCACTTCTTGCAGAGTTTCAACGATCAAAAGCGGGGCAGTGACAAGAGCAAGGGTGTATGACTGGTTGGGGGATATGAGTTAAAGATCATTATGGAACAGCAAACACGGGTGGAAAGCATGTCGAGATCACCTCCAGCACTAACGAGACAGGGTCCGGACCCGTGTACCAGGCAAACAGGTCGGCGGTGGAGGAATCAGATTGGGTCAGCGCAGCACCGTGTGTCTGTGTCCCGACTGACTGAGACGCGGAAGTAACTCCAAGCGCCGTTTCTGCTGCCGCACGAACAGGTAGGGCCACGGCATCCCGCTCACTCAGGGCACTGTCACCTGCAAAGGAGAAGAAGGACATTTTGCACTAATTTACGCTCAATAAATATTATCGAATCGCAATGGACGGAACACGCGAAGAGCAAGATGAGGTGGGTCTCTTAGACATCACAGCATATGCATCTAAAGCAACGGAAGTAGATTCGCGCGAAGCGCCTTGCCAAAATGAGCAATTCAGCGCAAAACTCAGCGTCAAACTCCAACAGCGAATTAAATGCAAATCAAGTTGAGACACCGGCTAAACCAGCGGCAAAACCGTTGGCGCAAACACAAGTCAAGGCGCAAATACAATCGCAAGTGAGTTGTCCTGCGGTATGAGGCTGTCTTCTGTTCTAATGCGTTTCCAGAGTAAGCCTTCATCGAACACAAGCTTTCAACCTTCATCTCCTTCAAATGCCCATGCGAAGGCGATTTCAGTCTTTCTGAATGTGTCGAGCACTTCTTGGGAGCATCAGACGATGGCCTATATTTTTGCCGTGGAGTTGGATGTGAGAATTGCTGATTTCGATTTCCTTCAGAAGCTTCGCCTGTGCTCTGTATATGAAAAACCATTGCCGTTACTAAAATGGTAAAATAGGTGAATGTGGCAAAGGCAAAGAACTTCATATACCTGAGCTCTTTGGTGGAAGACCTTAAGGCAGATTTAGTGGACCACTCTGCTTTAACCGCCGATTTGGCTGATCGAATCATTCATGCAAGGCTGTCGCGTCCAGAAAATGCGGATGCACTCTCTCCTTCAAACCCGGCACTGTTTGATTACCTCGTTTCCTGCTGGAAGCGCAGTCGCGAGGCACACAAGCGCATTAACGATATTTTGGAAAAGTCGAAGTTACCTGGACTCAACGTGGATACGTCAGCGCTCGTACCTCTCGCGAACAGTCGGATTGAAATCTTGACAAAGACGCGGGAGTTGATTGTTAACTACACTGGATTGGTTCTGAATCCAGATATGGGAGACTTGTTTCCTCAAAACAATGAGTTAAGTTGGGAGTATTCCTCCGCTGTATTTCTTATTAACATCTCTGGTGCAGTGTTCTTCAGCAGGGAGCTGGTTATATGGCTTCCAAACTCTTAATGGATGCCTATGCCTCCGAAGAGCAGCTGCCTTCGGAGTTCTTGAAGGAGTTCATTTCGCGTTTCGAAAATGATGGCCTTGAAGAGGTGGGAACGACTGATTTCGAATCATTTTTCTGACAGTCCAAACATTTGTGCAGTTTATTGGTCCAATTGTCAATTCTATTACTGCAGCGATGCGCTTTCAAGATATAACGACCGACTATATGACGCCGATTCGGGTACGATCTTTCATCGTTTAGAGTTTGTTGAAGCTCATGCTGAAACTTGTTCAGGCAATTACCATTCTCACATCTCACAAATCGGTCGCATCCAAAATCTCAAAACTTTCGAATTGGTTACCTGCGAATATGCAACCTCGTACTTTCGAGCTTCTCACAATTTTGGGGCCCTTTTTTGCAAAGCCTTGTGTGTTCTCTGATGAAACTGGAAAACTGGGCCAAAATTACTTCTCCAGCGCGAATGCATTCGGTGAAAATAGTCAACGGGATCGGGAAGGAATGGATATTGGAAACCGGAATTTGGGAGATGTGGAGAGTGCAATGACCAATCTGCGAGCAACGATGTCATCTGTTCAGGTATAATGCGACTATTGCTGCATACTTTTTCAAACATTAATTGACTTTATGATGCTTTTGAAGTCAAATCTGCATGGACTGACAATGGCCATGATAAGAGCCGGCCCAGATACCAAGGAGGATGTGCTCAGGTTTTTTTCTGAGGCTATTTCACTCAATCACGCGAGAGCCCGGATTCAGGTCTGAGAAAGCATTGCAATTTCCTTCGCAAATGTAGTTACTTTTATTGACAACTTCATATTCTGCAATAGGTGGATCCAAAGGCTGTTGCGACTGATGGATTCATGTTCAACATTGGGAAGACCTGCCTTTCCCTGTGTGAACCAATAATGGACGTAAACTTTTCTAAAATTCAACTGATTGAGCCGTATCACTTTTTACGACCAACTCCACGGTTGATTCAGCCAGCTTCGACAAGTTTAATGTTTGCCGACGATGACTTTTTGAATGCTCAAAAAAAGAAGTGGCTGGAGGAAAACCCAAATGCTCCTGCAGCCAACTTTGTCACGGATGTATTCATTCTCACGCTGGGGTCTTTGCATCTTGGTTACATGGGGACGGTGCGGCAATATCAGAATCTGATTCGCCAAATTGGCGACTTGAAGAAGGAAGTCGATCGTATGAAAGCAGAAAGAGATACTGGAGCTTGGGCTGGAGCACCAGATGCTGCGCTTAAGGAATTCACTTTGAAAAGATACCAGGTTAGACTTCATACATTTACTCGCGTGAAAAATTTGTATTCACTTATCGGACTCCCTATCAGACGCAACTTGACGTCTGGATCGCCCAAAGGCTGGTCACCGTTACTTCGTTGCTGGATAAAGTCACTGTGGACCAAATTATGAGATTTTACAATTTAGTCATGATGTGGTTGATGCGGGTCATTTTGGTTGGCGCTGGTACTAAGGTGGATGGAATCAATTGGTCGTTCCTGGCTCGTGGAAATTTGAACCAAGGCGGTGCGCAAATCCTCCCACTTCCTGTCGAAGTGCCCGCGATGTTTGCAACGCTGCCCGAATGGATTTTTGAAGACATTGTGGAGTTTTACATTTTCGTCTCGAGGTGAGTTGATATTGGGTATCACAGTCCTGACTGATCGTAATCGAAAATTTTCCCAGATACAAGGCGACTTTGTTCGAGGGAACCCTGCGCGATGAATTCATGTTATTCAGTGTCTCAATGCTCCAAACGTCAGGATACATCAAGAATCCTCACTTGAAGAGCAAATTGATTGAGGTTTCAATAATAGGTTGAATGATTTATGCGTCATACTTACTTTGAAACAGGTTCTCTATAGTTTCACTCACCCACTCTATCGGAATGCGGCTGGAGAAGCAGTGGGTTCCCGCCTGGATGTTATATTCAGCACACATGAAGCTGCAAAACAGTATTTGGTACCCGGCATCATGCGTTTCTACGTTGGTGCGTATGTGAAGAGTGCGTTTTTTTTGACGGATGACTTACTCTTCTTTTTATTTAAGATGCTGAATTCACTGGCGACTCTCGCGCGTTTTATGACAAGTTTACTATCCGTTTCTATATTTCTCAAATTCTCAAATCCATCTGGGATGACCAGAACCACAGAAATGTGGTTGTGCAAGAGAGTCAGAAAGAAGAATTCATCAAATTCGCAAACTTGCTCATGAATGACACTCGATTCCTCTTGGACGAAGCGCTGACTATGCTGGCGCAAATTCATAAGATTCACCAAGAAATGAGTGACGTACAAACGTGGAACGCGTTGCCTCAGGTAGCAGGAAGAACTTAAAGGCGACGCGTAAAGTTATTATTGACTCACCCTTAAACACAAACGTTTTTTATGTCCCCTAGAACATTCGTGAGGATAAAGAAAAAAATCTCCGTGACAGCGAGCGTGGTGCGCAAGGGTACCTGCAGCTGGGTAACGAGACGGTCAACATGTTTTTGTATCTCACGGCGGAGGAAAGAATTGTTGTTCCGTTCATGGCGCCTTACCTGGTTGAACGCCTGGCTGCCATGCTCGATTACAACTTGACCACTATGGTTGGGCCGAAATGTACAGAACTCAAGGTGCGACCCCATTCAACCATTCCTTTTGTGCTCAGTGACAAGATTCTGCTCATGTTTTGGTCAAAACAGGTTAAAAACCCAGAGAAATATGGGTTTGATCCAAAGAGCCTCCTGACTAAGCTCGTCGAAATCTTTTTGCACCTTGCGCATCGATCTGAGTTTATCCAGGCTGTGGCCCGAGATGAGAGGTCGTATCGCAAGGAAATCTTTTATCGCGCATGCGACATTTTGGCCAGGAATGGACTGAAGAACTCGGTTTGTTTGCCGTTAAAAGATTGGTGTAAGGTGGTCGTACTTATTTCGTGTTTCTGTCAGGGCGAACTTGACATGGTTAGACAATTTGTGTCTAAAGTTGAAGAAGCAATCCGTAATTCACAAGCCGAGGATGAAGAGCTGGGAGATGTTCCTGACGAGTTTTTGGGTTTGTAACTGTTTTCCTCTGTGCTCATTCTCCGTAACTTAGGATTTTTCTCTCTGTCGCGAATGATAGATCCTCTGCTTGCTCATTTGATGGAGGATCCTGTTATTTTGCCAACGTCCAACATTACGGTCGACCGCTCAACGATTATTACTCAATTGCTGTCCAACCCACTCGATCCATTCAACAGAAAGCCCTTAACGATTGACATGGTTGTTCCAGGTAAGGCGTGCTGAAGTTGTTGGGCAAAGTTGACTGCTGAAGATGAATGTTTTCAGATGTTGAGCTCAAGAACAAGATTGCTGAGTGGAAGAGACAGCAAAGATCCGGAAAGGCGACTCCGATGGAAACAGACTGATTTTATGATTGCTTTTGCACCGATGAATTTGATCTGAAAATTTTTTGATGTTTGTAATTCGTAAACGCCGAGGAAAATGGATGTTGAATGAAGAATGACGGAAATATGAACAAATCATTATGACTTCTACACGGAATGAAACGTGCAAATTCCCTCATAAGCAGCGCTTTTGGGTTCGGTTTAACGACACAATTGTCCTTCAAATGGTTTCTGCAGCATACGTTCTTCTTGCATACTCACTGGCAGTCGTGTCGGCGACCCCAGTCCCACAAGCTGCTGAAAGTACCAACGCTTCAAGCGAAGTCATCGCGCCCATTGATCAAGTCGGTGAAGCTCTCGCTCCAATCTCGGAAAGTGCCGGACAGCTTGCAGCCGAAGTCCCGGGCGAAGGCGGCAGTGGAACCACACGCGCTGCTACTTCAGAAGGCGGAAGTCGCTCCAGTGGACTTTACGACCCTGCTGTGCTGGCACTGATGCCGTACGTTATGCCGCCTGCTGCTGGTGGACAGAGTAGCTCCAGCTCTTCCTCTGAAGGTGGCGCGAAAGGAGAAAGTAGCACCTCCGGCGCGAGTCAGAGTAGCGGCACAAGTGGAGAAACGAAAGGTGCTTCTGGTGAAGGTGGCAAGAGCACGAGTGAAAGTGGAAGCGCGTCCAGTTCTTCGTCAAAGGGAGAAGGAAAGGCTGCGGGCGAGCAAGGAAGCAGCGGGTCCAGCAGTGAGAGCGGAAGCAAGGAGAAGACTTCGTCGCAAAACGCGGCTTCGGAGAGCGGGGCTATGGCGTCCCCGTCTGTGACCGGGTTGATGGCCGCAAGCGGGGCTTCTTTCAACGCTGGTGTATCATTCATTGTAGCTGCACTTACATTCGTTATGGCATTTTAATTTACACGCAATAAAACCTGAATTAGTTCTTTATTGCAAATCCGGACATCCGGAACATTTGTCCGATCGCACTTCTTTGGAGTCAATTCTCTGAACGCCGCGCCTGCAGCTGATGATTCCGGCTCACAAGACAGTGAGAGTCGTTGAGCGTTGGTCTGTCCGGCAGGTACTTGTAGCCATCTTCTCAACGGAAGCTGTCTGTATGTTTGTTCGTTAAGCTGAGTCAAGTTACTATGCGCGGCACTGTTGTTGGTGGCTGATTTGGATGCAGAAATGACAATTGGCCGCCTTTGTAACCAGTTGAGTCAAATGAAAATTTAATGAGCGTTCTCAAAGACAGCGACACGCGCCTGCGTCGCAAGACTCGCCGTGCGTCCCAGCCCAAGAGCGACGCAGGCACCGCCGCCGTTCGCAGCGACACACACCGACTGCCATCTCGCTGCGTGCACCCAACAAGGGGGTAATTGTTTAAGTAATGATCTGTGCGACGCTGGAATATTAATTTTTGTTTGTGGATTGTGGTTTCACTGAGAGAAGAAAAAACAAGCGAGAATGGCTTCAGCAGACAACAGCAGCAACAACAACGACGACGCAAGCACCCCGGTACGCACACAGACCAGCGGATACGGCACAAACCTGGACGATGCTGGGCGCACCAACAGCGAGGACACTATGGAATCCCTCCGCCAGTCTGAGGCGGCCAGCACAACAACAAGCACGGCGAAACTGGTTCGACGGTCTGCCATCATGCATTACGAGCGCCTTCTGGACTTGGCGACTGCAGGCGAGTGCGAGACGACTGACACCAGCAAGAGTGGCGTCAGCAAGAAGGCCAAGAAGTACGATATCCGCAGGCATGGCCCTCTGCACAAAGATATTGACCAACTGTGTAAGGGTGTGGCTCATCCACCTTTGTCTAAGGAGGAACTCAATGCATTCTATCTGTTCTGCGGAGCTGTCAGTTGTTATGATTTGGGTCGAATTGAAAGATGACTAAATTACTCATTTTTACTGCCAACTACAGGTAGAACCGCTTGTTGTTGTTGTATTCACAGCTTTATCTACTGTCGTGCTTCAAAATTTGGCTGCTGGTGCTGGGAAAGAGGCTGAGGATCACTCACTGACATGCAACTACACGGTCCCCAACTATCAGTGCGTTACGAACATTGCTGGAGCTTGGGTGGACCCGTCTTCATTTTCGTTGTACACTACTGCATCTTCCGTCCTGTGTCAGGCCGTGTTTTTCATTAGTCTTGGTGCGCTTGCCGATCACGGCGCAATCCGAAAAAAATTCATGCTCGGGTTCATGGGTCTTGCGATTCTCATGTGTTTCAGTCTGATTGCCATCAGGGACTCGTCGTGGTTTTTGGCCGCTGCGATTTTAGTCATTCTCGCACAGCTGACATTTGGCGCTTCATTCACTTTCTGTGAGATGCATCCATTCATAATACTGATTTTCTTTCTAAAACAATGTTTATTTGGGTAGACAACTCATACATTCCAGTTCTGTCTGCTGTTCATTGGGATGTTTTAGCTGCACCGGATGAATCGCGGGCCAAAGTCTACGAAGCAACCATGAACACGATTTCATCCATTTCGAGCGCGTATGGCTATGTTGGCGCTGTCTGCTGCTTTGCGGTTGCAGGTGGATCTATTTTCGCGCTTCAGCTTCTGCCTGTTTCATCTGGGTTCGGAGACAAGGGTTTCTTCGACGGGTCTCTCGGTGTACAGACTTTCAGGTTTTTTGCAGCATCTTGATTCTTTTTTTGCATCTTTTTCTCCTGATGGTTTCCCTCCTTCAAAGCATGCAGTGTGGGATTTTCATCGCTGCTACATGGGCCCTGATTGGTCTTTACTTTCCTGCAAAGTATATTCGAAACAGACCCTATGAACCGCTTCCGAAAGGGACGAACTACATTGCCTACAGCTGGAAGAAAATCTACCACACAATCAAACGCGCTCGGTTGATGCCCAATACTTTTAGAATGCTTTTGGCGTGGTTCATGCTCTCTGATGCCATTTCTACAGTCGGCTCAACTACCATTTTATTTGCAACGGTTTGTTTCTTTTCTTCTGTACATAAGCGAAAGATCCGTTTCTCACATCATACAACAGAGAAATATGGGATTTACAAGCACGGAAATTCTTGTTCTCGCTATTGTTGCGCCTTTAACGGCGGCTGGGGGCAACTACCTGTGGCTTCGTGTTCAACGCCACTTTGACTACTCAACAAAGTATATGCTCATGTTTCTCATCTCCTTGTCAATTTTACTCCCAATCTACGGGATCCTTGGGTTCTTTTTACCGTTTGGACTTCGAGCAAAGTGGGAGCTGTTTCCAGCCGTGAGTTTGATCAACGATATTTATATCACACAAAAGAGAACGCAGTGGGTTTTAACCTTGACATTATAGGGTATCGTGTACGGCTGTCTGCTCGGTGCTATCCAAAGTTTCTCCCGAGTCATGTACGGAGAACTCATTCCTCGCGGTCACGAGGGAGAGTTCTTCTCTCTTTACTCCATCACTGATAAAGGAAGTAGTTGGTTTGGTCCCTTGATCGTTGGTCAGTGCATTTTTTAGTATTGCTGTGATCGAGATCTCCTTGTACTAATATTTGGAAAATTAGGCGCCATCACGGATGCGACTCATGAAATCCGATATGGATTCATTTTCTTATTCTTTATGCTGTTAATCTCTGTTGGTTGTGTTGCGTAAGTATCCGTTTCTTCCTTTTCAAATGAATTGAAGAGGGTTGGGATCGACTAACATCATTCCTCAAAATGTAGTTACGTGGACGTGGAAGCTGGGCGCCGTGAAGCTGAGAAATTCAACAAGGATGATTACGAATTGAGCAATCTGGACTCGTCCACATGAGCATTCACTGTACTCTGTTTCTTCACCTTCCCTTTTATTTTTTTTATCATCTGTCCCATCGCGCGTGCCTCATTTTGGCAATCAAATCATTTTTCATTCTTTTTCGACATACAACTCTTGGCTGGAGTTTGGGTACCGTTCTGTTTTGTTATTGTTGTTGTTGTTGCACTTGTGACTGTGTGTATACTTCGCTATGTACTTTTTTTTTTTTTTTGGAAATAACTGTCAAAAATACATGTTGAGCTTGTTGGCCCATGCCATTCTAATAGACAAAACACCTACCAGCTCACCTAACGCCGCATTCTCACGGCGCTGTGGCAGTCGGTCGTTGTACGAACGCGAGCTGCAAGATTTCATATTTCTGGCGCGGTGTTAGTGAGGTGTTTGTTTTTCAGTCGGACTATTGTACCAATAGTTTTTACCAGCACTGAACAGAAACAACCTCGCCAGCAATTGCCCACGGCTGGTGACGAGGCAAAGAGGAACAAAATTTTGACTGACTAGAGCTTGGCAAGTCGGTCGACTTTGGCAGTCAAGTGTGACCCGAGAATAGACAGTGCTGGAAACGACCTGCTTTTGTGTTGTCCATTTTAAAACGGTAGCCTTCGAGTTACGAATTCCAGTTGCATGCACAGACGCAAGCCTTGACGAAACTGAAAACCCATGTCTCCATGCCGGCGTAAAATGCAGTTACAATAGGTCAGTCAAAATCTCATTTTGGCATCCATGTCTTGGCCTGATCGAAATGACATTTTTGCTTCTGAACCTGTATAAAAACTCCCCAGAGTCCTTCCTGTAAACACCCAGCAAAAAAAAAGCTTAGAAGATATATTAGATGTTCGTGATTGCTACTCTCGCCGCTGCCGCCCTCGCCCAAGCCGCCTACGTTCCTCCCGCTCCAGTGTCGCCACAAGTGTACTCCCCAGTTGCACCAGCACCAATCGCTCCAAAGGCTGCCTACGAAGCTCCTCCTCCAGCAGACATCAAACCAACTCCAACTCCAAAGGCCTACGAACCAGTGCCACCAGCCGTTGCCAAGCCAACACCTACTCCAAGCGCTTACGTACCCCCAGTCCCACCAGCAGACATTAAACCAAGCCCTACCCCAACTCCACAAGTGTACGCACCTGTTCCTCCTGCTGGCGCGAAACCAACCCAAACTCCCGCATACGTACCACCCGCACAAGTGAAGGTCACTACCTCAGCTACCGACGACTGTGACGACGCTGTGTCCACCCCGCCTGCAAACTTGAAGCCAACTCCCGCGGCGGCTGCCACCCCCAAGGTGACTCCCACACCTGCTGCTGCTGGTGCGATCTACACGCCTCAAATGCCACCTGCTGCTGCAGCGGCTCCAATGACCAAGCAGCAGTTGTATTCGTCCGCGTCCACCGTTTTTTCTTTTGCGACTTCTGCGGCTGCTCTTTTGTTGGCTTCTGCCATTTTTTGATAGTGTTTCCGTTCTTTTGAAAAAGGGCTGGCTTTTTATTCAAATGAAAAAATACCGTTTTGCAATGACCTTTTTTTTTTTGAAGGGCGTGAAAATCATTTCGCTTACCTTGGGTTCAGTCGCGAATGTGCGGCTTTTTCTTAGGATGAAGGTAAACCTGCAAATGCATCTGTGGCCTACAGTCAATCCCATGTTTGCTATACTCAATACCATACCACGAACAGATGCGCATGTTTCCAGTTCCTGATCTGACCTGGCAAAGTTGCCAAGAGGCTGGTCGAATAATGGTTTGGGAAAGAAATGTGTAACTGTTGAATGTTTTTAACTGTCAACATTTCAAACAATTTTATTGGAACACAGAACCGGAAACAAACTCGCCCAAAAAAAAAAAAAAAGGGGAAAACGAAAGGGAAAAGGGATGGACAAAAAAAGAACCCAAGTCTAAAAGTCGTAAGCAGAGGCAGCTGGAGCAGTGTAAACAATGTCGTTGGTCGTGTAGGTGGACGCGATCTTGCAGTAGTCGTTGGGGACGGTCATGAAACCCCATCCTTCCATTGCGCTTCCGTTTCCGCTCTTGACTGGCTGACCTGGGAATCCCCACTCGACAGTCTTTTGGGCTGGAGTGTTCAAGTTGCTGTCACACCACTCAGTGCGGTAGACTGTCTTTTCCCGACCAAGGAAGGTCAAGTCAGCGGAGGCAATCTTGTATTCGTTGATGAGGGACTGGCGGAAACGGTTCAAGCGGGGTTCGGTGGTATCATCCTTCTTAATGTTGGACCAGAGACGCTCGGCAAGGGCACCGGCACGTGGGAAAATGAATCGGTCCAAGTTGTGACGCTTAATGGTTTCACTCCAAAGGGAAGCGAATCCTCCCTTGATGGTGGAAGCAGCCTTCTTGGAAAGTCCGGCTCTTGGGTCGTAGTTGTAGACGGTGGTCCAGTTGTGCCAAGTGTGGTTTGGGTACATGACGTATTCACCGCTGGCGTCACGGTCACCCTTCTCAAAGTCTTGCAAGCACCACTTGACTGAAGAGGAGCAGTCAAAGTACCAGTAGTTGTTGTGGGATGACACAACGTTGGTGAATCCGGCGTCAGCAATGCGCTCGTACAGGTCTTCATTGAGGAAGAACTGGTCCCAGACAGCAATCATACTGTCCTTTGGAATGATATCCATGGTATTGTAGCTAACAGCGTTCGCGTCGTATTTGGGGTGGGTCTTGTTGTACGATGGCACATTGTCCCATGCAACCTCGTCCCAGGCTGCGAATTTCTTGTTGTACTTATCGAGGACTTTAAGGAGTCTCTTTTCAAAGGCAGGGAGAATTTGGTCAAATGCGCGGTGGTTGGGGTGGTCGTCCGTGTCCTTCACAGCTCCGTACACACGGGGAGAAATTTCATCGTGACCGACGTGCAAGTATGGGTCCTCGAACCAGGAGCCAACTTCGCCAACAAGTTTGTCAACGAGGTCAATAGCTTCATCCAAGTGGTTGACGATATCAAGCTGTCCGCAAGGTGCTGAAAAAAAATATTGTTCAATGTGAGTTCTTTTTTTTTTCTTGGAGAAACGCATGAGAAGGGGATACTTACGCTGGTTGCAGAGTTGGCGACCCCACCAGACGCTTGAGGACCAGTTATCGGTGCCAATAGATGTGTTTGCTGGCATGGCATTGCAGTAAGGAAAGCCGGATGTGCAGTCCCATGGGGAGTGGTTCAGTGCGGAAACGAGCTTCGAGTCGATGGCGGCAAAGACAGCATTGTGACTTGGCAACTCAAACTCAGGAATAACACGAACTCCACGAGCAAAGGCGTACGCAACAACGTCCTGAATGTCTTCCTTGGTGTACTGCTTCAGGGATCCATCCGCGTTCTTGAACTTGACGGAGTCAAGCTGGGGGTAAGTGTCCCACTTGATTGGGAATGATTGGGAGTCGTAAATGTGCCAGTGGAACACGTTCAACTTGGACGCGGCAAGACCGTCGATCGTGCGCTTAATGTCCGAGACAGTGAAAAAGTTACGGGACGTGTCGAGCATGACTCCGCGGTATGGGTAGGCTGGGGAATCGTGAATGGAGGCGAGGACAACGTTTCCATCCTTGGTGATGAGCTGGGAAAGGGTTTGGAGCGCGTACTTGGCACCAACGTCAGTGGCAGCAGTGATCACGGCACCAGTTTCGGAAACTTCCAAGTCGTACGACTCGTCAACACCGTCCAGGTCGAAAGCCTTGGCGACCTTGGTCTTGAACGCGCACGAAAGTTTGAAGTCAACTGGGGCATCAGTTGATCTCTTGGCCTTGGGAGCGACTGGGGAGCAGGAAGCCGGGTTGGGGACGTACACCTGAGTTGGGCTGGGAGCGACAATGTCAGAGCGTGGCAAGTCTTTTCCAGTTTTGGCTTTGTAAGAGTTGAGGAAAGCATCCACATTGAGACCGGAGCAGGAAGCATCGGCATCAGACCAGGACTTGATGCTGACAGTAGCTTCCTTATCTTTCAACTAATGACGAAGGCTATTTAGCAACAGTCAGATCGCGTTCCAAGAGGAGACTTACGGATGATGGAGCAGGCCACACGTAGTGGGCAGCTGGGCGGGCAGCAACGGCGGTTGCGAGGGTGGCGGCGGCAAGAACAACGGTCAGCTGCATCTAAACTGACTTTCTAGTTTTGTTGGTTTTGGTTGTTGTTGGGCAAGTTGTCTGACTGGTTTGGGGCGCGCACGGCGTCCTTTTGAACGAATGTCAGAAGCCAAGCCCAACAGAGTCCCGTGCGACACGTGACCGGCAATCAGCGTTGCACGAATCAGAAAGTTTTATCTGTCAAATCGCGATTTTGCTGCACTTAAAACGCGCCAGTTGAGCCAGCAGCGAAGCGGCGCCAACCCATACGCACCCCGCGCCGCTCATGGCGCATTCAAATTCTCTCAGCGCCGGTGTTTGATCGGTATCGGCTGTTACGGCGCAGGGGCTCAATCTCCGGCTTGTGACAAACCAAATTGGAAAGTTTGCACGGATTCTGAGCTGGTGAGCCGCCAACGCTGAGCGCCGTTAAAAAGGACAACCGATTTGATCGTCAAATTTGCTCAAACGAAAACGCTTTCCCACGAATGACCTACGAATACGCCCCTGCCGCCGGTGCCAGCGCCGTTGCCCCGTCTTACGCCGCCCCTGCTGCTGCCCAGGCCAAGTGCACGTACGTTTCCACGCCAGCTGGTTACGTTGCTCCCGCTCCAACCAACAAGAACCTGTACTCGGGCGCCCAGATCAGCGGTCTCAGCGTCATGACGGCCTCTGCAGCAGTCCTCGCGCTGTTCTTTTAAATAAGCGCCGTCCTTCTGCTCTGTTAGACTTGGCTGAAATAGCAAAACACGAAGACTTTGTCGGTTTGAAATAAACGGTTCTTTTCGCGTTTTTTACTCCTTCGCTTGTCAACTTGTTCGCCTAAACTCGCCTAAAATTCCGTCAAGCCCGTCTCCAGCTAATACTATGCGTGCCTGCTGACGCCAACAATAACGCAATTTGTTCCTTTCTTCCATTTCCATTGTATTCAGAAAATCTTCCTGCAAACCCCAACTTACTCTCCCTCCCCCACTCCCACCAACCCACCACCCATCTGACAGCGATGGCAAGAACACAGACGCTCATCGACGAAGAGACCCTTGAATACCTCGACGCGCAAAGATTAGTGGACCACCGGCTCGTCAAGAACATTGAGCTGGAGCACAAGAATATCGAGTTTGTCTTTGAGCACACGGAACGCTACAACAACTGGAAGACGGATGAGCTTTACATTGAACGCGCTTCGCTGACCGAGGCGTCATTTCTGGCCAAGATTCACGATGAGGAGCAGCAGAACCTGAAACGACGCCAGGTATACACGTTTGTTGTTCAGCTACCGTCAAGTGCGCGAGTGTTATAACTTGAAACCATTTTCCGTTCGTTCAGTTGGAAGAAGTCTCTTCCCAAAAGTCGATTGGAGAAGACCAAAGAACCTTTAACCTGATCATGAATGAAATGAAAAGCCTGACGGATCAATGTGGCCAAGTGAGAGGCAACTCCCGTTTTTATTTTAAATCTTGATTGCTGATACTTTTGCATCATCCAGAATATTCTGGCTGCGGAGCGCATCAAGTGCGCCAAAAAAATGTAAGAATTCAAACGCGTGCTCATTTTTTTTGCACCATCTAAAAAATTATACACGCGCGGCACAACAGAATGAAGGAGCGCAGAAACGCAGCAAGGGTATCGTTTTTGTCCACGATTTTATCTCGCGTGTCACGAAGGGAAGCTGACTTTTGCCATCCCTTCTTATCTATAGCAATACATCACTCGAGTAGAAATGCGTCAAGAAAGAGAGAGAAAATCACTTTCGGGTAAAACGATACAGCAACCCCCTTTTCATTCCAACCTCTTACATCCCCAACTCGTTGTCTAAAAAAAAAAA
>QEAP01000015.1:65748-179982 GCA_006535975.1 Chytriomyces confervae
AAAAAAAAAAACCTTGCAGAGGGCCAAGCGCGCAAACTTAAAAAGTTGACCTTGTCCCGCAATGTGCAGCTTCGAGAAGTCGAAGACCCGGAAATCCGAGTCATTCTGAAGGGCCTTGATTTCAACAGCAAAACTGCTGCTGAGGAAAAGCTCAAGACGGAAGCGCTGGCAGCAAAAGTAAACGTCTTTTTTTTTTTTTTTAGTTTCCGCTTTTTCCGGTTTTCTTGAATTGTTTTCTCATACATAATACTTCTTTCTCAGGAGGCCAAAATTCACCACGCCAAAGTCCTTGCGCAGCTTGTCCGAAACCAAAAAGAAATTGAACAGTTGCGCGAAGTCCATTTGCTCCAAAGAAAATACATTTCCAGAGTAAGAACGGCACACTTTACATTTGTTTTGGTTGAAAACTTACGCATGTTTATATATTATAAATAGTACCTGGACTGCGAACTCGAAATCGTGGATGAAAACGAGGCACTCTTATCCGAGCACACGTCCAAGGAGCAAGCACTGGAGGAGCACTTGAAACAACAAGCAGATATCGAAGAAAACGTCATCAACATGAAAATGCTGACCCTCCAAAGCAACCAAAACGATCGCGTCGTAAGCCAAATGGCAGCAACAGTTCGAGGAAGACAGAGAAAAGAAGCCAAACTACTTGAACTCAGAGAACGACGAGAGGCTAAAATTCGAGAAAAGGAATTCTGGAACAGCGAGATTGCCATTCTGAAAGCGCATTTGAGCCGAACTGGTTGTGCTACCGACGGGCCCGAGTACATGGAAAAACAAGCGGAGCTGCTGAGCCGTATGCCGCAGGACCTTGACGATTGCATTGAAGAAGTTGACGAGGATTCTATGGAAGGAGATGAACCAACTTCACCAGTTGCCACCGATGATATCAACATTGCGGCTGCGCGCGCAAGAGAGCTTGCACTTTTTGAGATTTTGAAGAGATCGCATCATGAGGCTTCCAAGAAGCTCAAGAGTCAAAACATCAAAAGCCGAGAAATGCGCCGTATCGAGCAACAAACTGCTTTGGCTGCAATCCTGGTTGCACAAGAAGCTGGTGTGTACCTACCTCCCCTTCCCCCCATCGTTTTTCCTTGAACCTGTGAATGTTCCATAACCGAGGCAAAAAAAATACAGACATCAAGAGACTCAAGAGTCAGCAGGAGTTGGAAATGCAAGCATTTGAAGAGACCCAGAAAAGTTCGAGCAAAGCAGATGAAGACAACGCGGCATCAAACGAACGCTTGTATGGAATGCTACCGGTGAGTGCTTTTCAACGGCGTTCTCATAACAGGGGGCATTTTTTGCTGACCTTGAAACTTTTTCAGAAATTCGTGGCAGACGTCATGAAGACGGGAGGCGCAGTCGAACCACGGCCCTTCGAATGCCTTGCATTTTTAACTGCAGACATTGTCTCATTCACAAACCTGAGGTGAACATTGTTTGAAAGGTCCACCTTCCCTCTTCCAACTAACACAAACCCCCGACAAAACAGCTCAAAAAGCTCAGCCAAACAAGTTGTTTCTTTGCTCAACAGACTCTACTCTCAAATGGATGACGTGATCGACTCGTTTGAGGACATTTACAAATTGGAGACAATTGGTAAGTTTGATCAGATGATGTCCGAAAATCTCGTTCTCACAAGACCCCCTCCCTCACCCCATCCCTCTCTTTCTCCCAGGTGACGCCTACAACGTCGTTGCCGGTCTAAACACCCAAGAAACCGGACAACCCAAAGACTTTGCCCTCAACATGGTCGAATGCGCCCAACGCTTTGTCGAGATTGTGAAAAACTTGGACATGTCTGACCAAATTCAAGACAGCATTCAAATGCGAATTGGCGTGCACGTGGGTCCTGCTGTTGGAGGCGTGGCTAACCCGGCAATGCCAAAGTAAATTTCACTTCTTGTTTTTGCAAACAACACAAACGTAGCGAGTGCGTGACTGATGATGATTTTTTAAAAGGTACTCGCTCTTCGGGGACACAGTTACCATCACTGGCCAAATGGAGCAAACGTCCAGACCAATGGAAGTTCATGTCTCGGCTCCTACCTACGAACTGATCAAGGATGTGTTTGAATGCGAAGTGTCAGAAGCTGTTGCCATTCTAGATGGAAAGCAGAGAATGGGCGCCTGGTGGCTTCTGCATAAAAAGTCTCGGAATGGAAGTAACCTCCGTCTGGGCGCCAGTCGCTAGTGTCTCTGTGCTTGCTCCTACAGAATATCATAATTTATCTTCTCCTATTCTATAATCTTAATCGCTTTTCCTGGGGTCAATACAACAAGTAATCGGTTTAAGTTTGACCATAACTTCAGTACACCTTACCAAACAGAAGAATTGGCGTTGACAAGACCACATCTCGTGCGTTGGACGCAGCATACGCTGAGCCCACGTCATCATTTTTTCTTTTCTTCGATGCTTGGCCGTGGAAAAAACCAATTCAGAGCCCACGCATATTTTTATTTCCCATTTGCTGGTCAAAACTAAAAGTAGAAGCAATCAACAGATCACGATCGCACTTTCTGTTTCTCCATCTCGAGTCGCTGATACAACATGTAGAGAGCCATACTGTTTGCATCTGGCATACCCGTCACAGTGATAAGCCTTTCGGCCGCACCAGGCACAGGGTCCGCAATCTTGATGTTGCAGCCAGTCCGAGTACGGATTTCGTTGATTTTCACCCCGCCTTTTCCAATGATAGCTCCGACCATTTCATTAGGGATGTAAATTTGCTGCACTGTCATGGCACCTTGTGGGATCATTGGGGTCATGGTTGTGCCGGCTGCTGCCATTTGGTGTCCATAAGCACCATAGGCTTGGGGCATTGCTGCCACTCCTTGAGCGTAATAGGGGTTAACAGCCATCTGACCATACATGGCTGCTTGTGGGAGTCCGGCCTGGGCAGGTTGGTGAGGGTGGCGAGGTTGTGCGGAAGAGGAGCTGGCTCCTCCAGCGGCCCGAGGGGTAACTTGGCCGGTGATAACACCGGGAAGCGGCTTGTAGAGAATTGTACCAGCGGAACGCTCCTATTTACCAGCACAGTTATTTTGACCACCACTGAAAAGGCTGAAAAAAAAAGTTACCACGTGGTCTTGCAGAACAGTCCCGATATGATATGTTGCGATGTGGATGGAATCAATCACTCCAGCGACAATCACAATTCGCTCTGTGGATTGAGGCAGGACTTCCTCAGTTGCTGTCAGTTTGGATCCAGAGGCGTCTTGGATTTCTTTGATTTTGGATCCCTGTTTCCCGATAATCGAGCCCATCCGCATATGCGGTACAAGAATACGGATCTGCAGAGGGCGCGACTTCACGTCGTCAATTCCTGGGTTCTGCTGCTCTTCCACAATCTTTGTCGCGCAAAGAGCAAAAGCCTGTTTTTTTTTTTTTTGTTTCGATTAGCGGTGCCGCAAAGAAAGTTGCTTTTGTACCTTTGCCACAGTATCCAACGGACCGACGATTGTTACGACTCTTTCGGTTGCTCCGTTTACATTTTCACTGACGGTCACCCGTGCTCCTGAAGTTTCGCGGATTTCGGCCACGTTTTTTCCATTTTTGCCAATAATCATGCCTGCAGCAAAAATATTGAATAAGCTCTTGCGACTGAACAGAAACGGAGAAAAAATAACCGTACCTGCTTCTTTCATTGTGATGATAGCACGCATGGTGATGGGTTTCACTTCAGCGTCATTCACAGCGGCGGCATCGACGGCAGAGGCAATTGCCCCTTCTTCATCGGGATGCGAGCCTTCCTCAACTGCTTCAGCAGTTCTGTCTGCATCTGCTTCAGCGACGGCTTGCCTTTTGAAGCGACCGTTTCTGCTTTGGTCTTCATCTTCTGATGAGGATTCATCTTCCAACTGACGCTTGCGGTCTGGGGATGCGGGTAAGTCGTTGTCACTCATTTATGGAAGGGTTGTTTTTTTTGCGAGGATCGGATGTGAAGGGTCGGAGTCGGATTGCAGAGTATGGAGGAAGCGAAGGCTGGGACATGAAATGGAAAGGTAAAAAGAAACAAAAACAAGACGGTGCGGGTTAGGAGTTGTTGGGTCAGGAAAGGAAAGCGATTGGCCGATGCATCCACTCTGAGCGTGAGGGCACGGGCGGTCCCACGGTGACGAAGAAGCGTACCTTTGTTTTTTTCGAATAAAAAAAGAAATAGAAAACGGCACTAATTTATTCTCTTGATGGTATGTGCACTCTCGCACTCTCGCACATCTTGTGATCGTTCCTCTTTGAAGCAAGAGCTAGATGCTGCTTCGTGGATGCGCAATACGTTTTTCCTGCGTTCTGCTGAAGGTAATCAGCATGTCCGATTAAGAGAGTAATTGCGACTGTAGTAACCGCTTCAACTTTCAGAAACGATAGGCTGCAATCTGGGGCACGGCTCTCATGTTTGAATGGCGCCTTTGGTTGCGGCGTGCCGTTTGTGAAAACTGGAATGCAAAAACTCTCATAACTTTATCGGCTTTCAAACCACGATGTCACTGAGCGGCTTCCTCGGTCAGTTCACAGGGAACACCGCCAGCAACGGTCAACAACGAGTACTGCAATCCGCACCCGTTCCTCCTGGTTGGCGGGCCGAGTTCAGTCCGCAGGTACTGGATTCCTTCTTTCCGTGGTTCTTTCGTGTAGTCTCTCAACTGCGCGGGCTGACAATCACCAGTTCAACCGCTTCTTCTATATCGACAATACAACGGGCCAGCGTCAGTGGGAACCTCCAGTTCACAGGCAGCCGCCTCCCGTAGCCTACGCTATCCCTAATACACCTCAACTGCCTCACCAACCCCCGCAACTTCCGCCTGGATGGATCGCGCAGTTTTCGAACGAACACAATCGAAACTTCTTTGTCAATACAGCAACTGGAGCCTCGCAATGGACTGTTCCAGCACCAGACTTCGCGCCACCGCCAAATTCATTTGCTCCCAGTCCGCACCTTGTAAACCCAGAGGATACCGATCCATCTGCCTCCATCATCCCGCCAACAGCGTCCCCCTTTCGACACCAAACAAACCATCTCACACCATCGGCTGCACAGGCCGCGCACAAGTCTCAACAGCAGCAATTGCCACCAGGCTGGATTGCAACTTTCAACCATCGTGAGCAGCGTTTCTCTTACACCAATACTGCCACCGGTCAGGTCACTTGGATGCAACCCACGTCAGCAGCTTCAGCCCCAATGTCACTCCCACCCCATCTACGACCAAAGAAAAATGAGACATTCGAAAGTGCGGAATCCGAAAAAGCGCGTCTCCATTCTCAAGAGTATCAGCCAGAGTTGAATAATACCGAAGCCAATACGTCTGCTTTACCTACACATGCCGTTGGCCCACCGTCAAATTCATCTTCCTCAATTGCAGGGGCACATCCAACCCCCAGTACTAGGGGGCCTGACGGTTGGGAAACGGTTCCAGATGCGCCACCGCCCGCATATGAGCCTTTCGATGCTAAAGCGCTTCAGGACGTTTGTAAAGGACAGGGCAGATGAAGACACTTTCGGCGCGACCTTTTATTTCATTGACTTTTAGACGGAAGTTTTTATTACACGTGACGCAAGAATTAATATTTGCGTTGGAGTTCCTCGACGGGCGCCTCAAAAGCTTCAAAACATGTTTCACATGAACGAGACAAAAAAAAAAGGGGGGATGTTGCATGTTTGAAAAATAAAATAAGTTGCAGTAAAGTACAAACCGCTTGGGAAACACGAAATGAGTTATCGAAACCAAGGAAACAACAACGCTCCTCTGAGCCGTTCCCGCTCGCGTGATGAATACGCTCCCCGTTCTGGAGGCGGGAAATCCTACGACGGCGATCGAGACCGTTACAACCAGGCTCCCCCGAGAGGTGTCGCTCAGGGAGGAGGAGGAGGCACCAGCAAGTGGGCGGCTGCAGCAAGCGCTGCGGAGGATCATAGCCGGAATGGAGGCGGTCCAAAGTACACGGGGGTGAGGTTTTCATGCATGCCAATCCACTTGAAACGGATATATTGAAACAAACACATTTGATTTTTCTTCCAGTGGGAGAATGTGCACGAAGAGGACGAAAACTACGATGATGAAGGGTGGCTCGCACGGAAAACCCGTGCTACGCAGAACGAATCCAGAGACACAACCCGTCGAGCCTTGCAGGTACCCGTGATTCTTAAATTCAAATTTTCACACGTTAACAGTTTGATTCATTTACCATTCTTGCACCAGAAAATGTACGATGCAGAAGAGATTGGTCAAAAGTCTTTGACTCAACTGAACCAACAGTCAGGTAACAAATAAGCATATGCCTTGCAACAAATTCAAAAAGTGCTTCTTGGCGTATTCTATCGATTATTATGACCTGACACATTTTGGATTACAGAACAACTGCACCGCATTGAGCATCGTCTTGATTCGGCCGATAGCCACGCGAAAATATCTGAAGCAAAGGCAGGAGAATTGAAGGCACTAAACCGATGGTTCTTCCTCCCCACATTTGGCGCCTCCAAAAAGGCTGCTGCACTTGAAGAAAAACATAAGAAGGAAATGACGGAAGCTGAGTCCCGGCATGAAGCTCGCAAGGAAAGTGCTAGAAATGGAGGGGGCTATTATAGTGGGCGGTCTGGTGCATCTTCCGAATCCGACCTTTCACGTGGCGGGCGCAGTGGTGGTGATTCACGTGGAGCCCGTGGTGGTGGTGGTGGTGATGGAAACGTCCGTGGTGGATATGGAGGGAGCAGTGGTGGAGGTAAGAGTTATAGCACTCCTGACGGACTCGAGCGAGATAGTTTGGAGGAGGAAATTGATAACAATTTGGATGAAATGAGCGCAGGTTTGGCAAGGTTGCGTATGATGGGGCAGACAATGGGCTCTGAAATTGAGAGTCAAACAGGCCACATTCGGCAGATTAGTGATCGGACAGACCAAGTCCGTGACCGGGTTGATAAAGTGCACCGGGACATTTCGAAATTTTCTGGTGACAACAAAAAGAGGGGAGGGCGGAAATAGGCGCGCGTGGGTTTTTAATTCATTTTCTGTTTTCGCGCCATTCTTTAAATCCCGTTTAACTGTCTCAAACAAATATACTTGCGTGACTGACGTTAATCTCTCCGATTTCTCGTTTTCCTTGTTCCAACACAATCCACATTGTTCATTTACAAAAAAAAACAAAATGGCAGCCGAGGTCAAGTTCAGTCAGAGCGCAGCAGTCACCCGCTGCCGGACCGTCAAAGAAGTCAAGCTCAAGGCCCAGCAAGCAATCGTGAAGCTCTCGGATGAAGAAGGTATTGGCCGGCTTATCCTCTACTCTGGTCTGAAATCTGACAATTTTTCCACCATGGCCGGTGCAACACAGTCACCATCTACAGCGCTAACCTTGAAGACTCGCGCAACCAGTTGAAAAACCAGCTCGTGGATCAAGTTTCTGTCGACACGCGTCAATCTGACGAGGCCCGAGACGTGAAAGTGAGCCTCCACCGGAAGGAGCAACTCAACAAGCTCGTGGATAAACTGACGGCTATTAAATGCGTGCTTCGGTTTCAAGAAGAAGCCCGCGAACGCGAGATTTCGTTCAAGAACAGCGTCCGCCAAAAGCGATCCGCGTTTCAAGTCCGACTGGCAAGACTTGAACAGAGGCAGTCAGCAGAGAGGTAGGGGTGGCCCCCGTTTATTTATCGCAAAAATTAGTTCCCAGTGTTTGTTTCCAGCACCTGTCCGCTTTGAAGAATTCGCAATACTCAATTTTTGACACCAGGAACGAACTTAACATGTCTCAAACGCGACTAGCTGAAACCATGAATCAAATTCGCACCATTGAAATGAAGACGATCAAGGACAGAAATCAAGCCAGAAGAATGATTCGTGAGAACGAGATCCAAGCCCAGCAGGCTGCAATGCGTCAGCAGAAGGGTGCGAGTTTTTTGAGACTACCACCGACTGAAAACTCACTGGCTCTTCTTTATCGGCCGCATCGATTTTTTATTATTTTATTTTCATTTTATGTTTAGAATCCGAGTTTTTGAGAGAGCTGCAGCTCTGCAAAGCCAGACAAACCAGCGAGGTAACCCTGAACTATTTCACGTCAAGACTCTCCTTTTAAACGCTTCCCCCCCATATTTCCTCCTCAGCTGAATGACTTGGAAATCAACAACATGGAAGAAACCGAGGACATTCTCATCCAACAAAAACTTGAAGAATTCGAGCTCATTGCAAAGCACACGCTCATTGAAAGAGACATGCTGGCAAACTTGGACCAGCAAAAGTCGCAGCTCAATGCGGAACAATTGCAAGAGCGCCAGCAGTCGTTGAAAGTTGCACTTGTGCGCAATCAAAAGAAACAGTCCAAAATGCTCGCAAAGGCCCAGCGCGCCGCGCTGAAAAGCCGAGAAAAGGTTTTTCTTTTTTTTTTTTTTTTGGCTCTTTCTTTCTTTGTTGTGGAACGCATTGTTGATGTCATGTCCTTGCGATTTTTGCCAGAATCTCTTGGTCGACAACCCAATCATCAGGGGGGACAGCACAGTTGAAGAATCAGATTACGGCCAGAGCGATAGCGGCAGTCAAAGCGAAGGCAAGTCCTCTGCAGGAGGCTCTCAGCAGTCATTGCACGAAAAAGAAGACGAGGGTGTCGATGCCGAGTTTAGGGCGGCTGCAGAGAAAAACAGTGTTCTGAACAAGGACACGCAAGTTGTTTCCGAGGCAGAAAAGCAAATTGCTACTTTGTTTGAAACTGGTGCGCTAAACTTGAACTGCATGTATTGCTTCTCAATATTTACCCATTTTTTCCATCTCTCAGGGCAAGAGCGCAACCGAAGTATTTCTTTATACCACAAAAAGATTCTCTCGGAATTGAAGCAACTCCACCGCTCGGTCATTTCGCAAAAGTCCAAAGAGCAGCGTCGCAGAATCTCTGACCTTCTAAAAGACCATGAAGAGGAAATCGAGCAAATCAAGATGGAGCAAACTCAAACCATGAACGGTGGGGGCTCCAAAGAAACCCAACCAGAAAAATATAATTGCTGATTTATTTTCAATAACAGACCTCCTGGAGACCCATTTGCAATCGGAGGAGATGCGTGCTGACACGGCGCAATCTCAAAATCTGTTGGGAATGATGCTTCCAGCGCATATCATGGAGAAAATTGAGCTGGGAATCACACCCGAACCAGAGCAATTTGAGGTTGTAACATTGTTCTTCACAGGTTTGCATCTTTGTTCCCCCGTTTGTTTTGTTTCTGGTTGTGGCAACACTGTGGTGACACCTGCCTCTTCAGATATTTATGAGTTTAAAAAGCTGGTTGCATCAGTCAATCCTGTTAAAATTCTGGAATTGCTGAACATCTTGTACACAAAATTCGACTCCATCATTGCAAAATACTCTCAGCTTTACAAGGTATGAAAAAGTGTGATTTTCGAGTTTTTGGTGGCACACTGACTCAGCTATACATCTTCCAAAAAAAAAAAAAAAGGTTGAAAGCGTATCCGACACGTACATGGTTGCTGCCGGGCTATCATTATCTAAAGGAAGCACGCCTGAGGAAGTTGCAGAATGCACGATTCAGGCCTTGAAATGTGCCGCAGAACTTCAAGAGCTGGTCAATGGATTGGTTCTGAATGAAACCGTTGGAGATCATGCGATTCGTTTGAGGATCGGCGTTCATTCAGGAAACATCAACGCGGTAAGAAAAAGAAAAAAAGAAAAAGGGAGAGTGTGTGGTGTATAAAATGACCATGTTTGGTGTGTTTTTTTCTTCCAGGGTTTGATTGGCACCAAAATGAGTCGGTACTGTCTTTTTGGAGATACAGTCAACACGGCGTCACGTATGTGCACAACCGGAGATGCTGGGAAAATTCAGGTGTCCTCGGAAACGATTCAAGTTTTGGGGAATGACGACCAGTTTGAATTTGAGATTCGCGGAGAAATTGATGTGAAGGTTCGTAACATGAAAAAAAAACACTGGCGGAGTAGCTAAACTGACGCGTTTTTCTGTGACAGGGAAAAGGAAAAATGCGCACGTTTTGGCTTATCTATTAACGCGTAGTTTTTACTTATGAACACGTTGTTTTTTTGAACACTTTTGTTTTTTTCATTTGAATTTTCGTTTGAGATTTCCCGCGTTCGTTCCAGGCTTTTTATTGAGTAAAAGCATCCAGAAGCAATCGAACGTTTGGGCTTTAGAATAGTCAGAAAGACAATAGTCTTTCCCTTGGAATCTATAATTTTCTTAACACTTTTCGAGAACTTTTGAGATGGAAAGCGACGCTCCCAAGTTCAGCCAGAGTGCTGCTGTTAGCCGATGCAGAGAGATCAAAGAAAGCAAGCTGAAAGCTCAGCAAGCGTTGGTGAAGCTTGCCGACGAAGAAGGTGTGTTTTTTTTTTTTTTTGGGATTCCTTTCCTTGCCTGCAGCTTACTTCTGACTCTTGGTTTTGCACAGTCACTGTCAACAGTGCAAACTTGGAACACTCTCACCATCAATTGCGTACACAGCTGACTGAGCAAGCGTCAATAACACTTCGGCAACAAGACGAAGCGAGTGACGTCAAAATCAGCTGGGAACGGAAAGAACAACTGACGCGGCTTATCGACAAATTAACGGCCATCAAGTCAGTAATCAGGCTTCAACATGAAGCACAAGAGCGAGAAGCGGCGTTTAAAGCAAGCGTGCGAGAAAAGCGCGGTGCTTTTCAAGCTAGGTTGGTGAAATTGGAGCAGCGGCACACTTCGGAAAGGTAACAAGCGCCAACCTCCTCTCCTTCGGTGCTTTCAGATGGAAAGGGTGCTAATGATCTTTTTCGCTGGTTTTTTTCAATTAGAAATGAATTGTACCTTTCCCAAGCACGAGTCGCCGAAACCGTTGCCCAAATTCGCGCCATCGAAATCAAAGCCATCAAAGACACTAACAAAGCGCGTCGAATGAAAAGGGAAATTGAGATTCTTTCTCAGCAGGCTTCGATGCGCCAACAGAAAGGTACCGGTTTTTCGCAACTACTTTTTATGAGTTTTTTTTTAAACTATTTTCTTGGCGCTTGCTATGAACATCAGAAATGGAGTTTCTTCGAACAATGCAGCTCTGCAAAGCTCGTCATTCTGGAGAGGTATCTATTAAATCTCACTGTCGCAAGTGGGCATTAACAAAAGCTGCAAATGACAGGTCAACGATTTGGAAATCTCCAACATGGAAGAGCTGGAAGATATTTTAGTCAACCAAAGAGCGGAAGAATTCAATCTTGTAGCCAGGCACACCCTGGTTGAGACGGACATGATGAAATCATTGGACAGACAACGAGGTGCTTTGGAAGCAAGTCACCTCATCGAAAAACAAAAGGTGGCGAAAGCAGTATTGCAAAGAGCGCAAAAGAATAAGAATTTGCAACTCCTGAAAGCTGAAAAACTGGCCAGTCGTAATCGAGAGAAGGTTCGGAGGCCCGTCTTTAGTCCAAAGTGTGGCCTGGGCAATTAACACCCCGTTCAAAAACAACATAGGCGCTCGTGGCAGACTTTCCAATTATGCTTGGAGCTTACGGCGATTCTGACAGTCAAGAACGCCACAGTGTGAACGACGCGACGAGTGACGGTGGCCAAAGTGAAAGCACATCCAAGTTTGGCGACTCACAAGCTTCATTAGTTAAAGAAGAAGACAAGGCAGAAAAAGGCGAGGCTGAACAAAACAGCTCCTTGAACAACACAATCAGCCTTGGCAGAAAGGGAGGGTCAGAAGAGGATCGGATGATTCTTTCTATTATCGAAACAGGTGAAACTAACCCCCAATTTGCGAGCCAATACACTAAGCACTCGCTGTCTTCACAGGCAATGACCGTCAGAGGAATCTAGTGATGCATCACAAAAAGATACTGCAAGAGTTGAGGCAAATGCACCGAAACGTGATAACCCAAAAAACAAAAGAACACCAAAAAAAAATGAACGATCTTTTGAAGGACCATGAGGAAGAAATTGAACAAATCAAAGTGGACCAAACTGAGGCGATGCAAGGTATATAACTTACAGCCTTAATCTAGTTGATTCTAACCACAATAACACAATAACACCAAAAAAAAAAAAAAACGCGACGGTTGGGCAGAACTTATGCAAACTCACCAGCAGTCTGAGGAAATGAGAGCTGATACCGCCATCTCACAAAATCTGCTGGGAATGATGCTTCCCGCCCATATAATTGAAAAGCTCGAAAACGGAATTGCCCCTGAACCAGAAAATTTCAGCTGCGTTTGCTTATTCTTTACAGGTAGGGGGGAAAGCATGCCACAAATTTCATTCAACAGCTTTTTCTCATTCAAACTTTACGCCCCAGACATTTTTGAATTCAAAAAGCTTGTTGCAAGTGTTGACCCCGTCAATATTTTGAAGCTGCTCAACGTTATGTACAACGAGTTTGACAACATTCTCTCGCGCTACTCCCAACTTTACAAGGTTCGTAAATTTACGCTCAAAGAAAAGCAAACTGCCCCTCCAACAACTCACGCTCTATTTCACATGTTCTTTTCATCAAAGGTCGAGAGCGTTGCAGACACGTACATGGTTGCCGCGGGACTCGCATCCAACGACAAGTCCGACGCCGAGATTTCCGAATGTGCAAAACAGGCGTTTCATTGTTCCATTGAGATGCAGAGAGCTGTTCAGAAAATGAACTTTTCTCTTTTTGTTGGCTCGCAAGAAGTGAAGTTGAGAATTGGCATCCACGCCGGGGTCATAAACGCGGTGAGGAAAAGTTTTTTAAGGCCCATGGAAGCACATGCGCGACATTTACTTTTGACTACGTTTGACAGGGATTGATTGGAACCAAAATGAGCCGGTATTGCCTGTTTGGCGATACAGTGAACACTGCTTCCAGAATGTGCACCACGAGTTTCCCGAGCAGGATTCAAGTATCTCCGAACGTGATCAAAGTGCTGGGAGAAGATGAGACGTTCAGGTTTGAAGAAAGGGGAGAAATTGAAGTCAAGGTAGCATCCACCAAAACCTTTTCCGAATTTTTCCCGTTCTCTGAAACTCAAGCTGACGTTACTTTCAACACCAGGGCAAAGGGAAAATGAGCACTTACTGGCTTGTTTTTTAGTCGGGCCAATTTTTTTTCTTTTTCGAAAACGCGTTTGTTTTGCTTTTCGTTTTTCGTAAATCCCTTGCATAAAGAATTTTCAGCATACTTCGATTGTTCAAAAAAAGAAGTCTGAAAAATGGCCACCGATGGAAAGTTCAGTCAAATGGCAGCTGTCACTCGTTGCAGAAACATCACCGAGGCCAAGCTGAAGGCACAGCAAGCACTTGCTAAGCTAGCTGACGAAGAAGGTAGCGTGATCTTATTTCTATGAAGCTTCCTTCTCTTTTTTTCATCATTGACGTCCCCCAAGTCACAATCCACAGTGCCAACCTCGAGGACTCCCTGCATCAGTTTAGAACCCAGATCATTGAACAGACGGCAGTCGAGACGCGCCAGAACGCCGCAGCCGAGAATGCTACCATAAGTTGGGGCCGCAAGGAACAGCTGAACAAGCTGATCGACAAGCTCACGTCCATCAAGTCGATGCTGCGCTTTCAAGAGGAGGCCCGCCAGCGTGAGCTCGACTTCAAGAACAGTATTAGACAGATGAGATCTGCGTTCCAAGTGCGCCTGGCCAGGCTCGAGCAGCGGCAATCTGCTGAAAGGTAGGATGTAAATCTTTTGTTTGAAAAAAATTTTGAAATGTTTTTAAACTGACAATCCTTACGTAACCACTCAACAGAAATGAGCTTCAGATGTCCCAGAACCGTCTCGCCGACACGGTCACCCAGATTCGAATGATCGAGATGAAGTCCATCAAGGACAGGAACAAGGTCCGTCGCTTGAAGAGAGAGTTTGAGATTCAAGCGCAGCAAGCATCCATGCGTCAACAAAAAGGTGTTACACGTTACAGTCCCTTGCAACTTGCCCACATCTCTTCTCTTCTCTTCCGTTTGCCTAATGTACTACCACCAAAAAAAAACAGAGTTCGAGTTCCTTCGCGAGATCCAGTTATGCAAGGCGAAACAAATGGCTGAGGTTTGTATAAGCTGCATCCAGCTTATATGGCATGAAGTTCTTTATGCTTAGACCTCTATCTGCACTAGATAAATGACTTAGATATCAACAATCAAGAAGACATTGAGGACATCATCACTCAACAACGACGCGAGGAGTTTGAGCTGCTCGCAAAGCACCAATCCATTGAATCTGACATGAACTCCGCACTTGGTTACGAGCGTTGCAAGTTGGAAGCCAACCAACTGACGGAGAAGCAAAAGATATACAAGGCTAGCCTCCAAAGAAGTCAACGCAAGCAAGCAAACAGTTTGGCCAAAGTCCAGCGCATCGCTGCCCGAATCCGCGAAAAGGTATTTTGCATTTTAAAAGACTTTATGAGATTTGACTCATGTTGAAGAACTCAAATGTTCAAATCCCCCCTTCTTCAGGCTCTCATTGCCGACTACCCAGTGATTAAAGGTGACATGAGCAACGGCGCCGATGATGACAACGAGAACCAAAGCGAGAGTGTCAGCGAAGGTACATCCCGCTCTGACGGCTCCAACCTGTCCCTGCATGAGAAGACGGTCAACCCAGTCACTGGTGTCGTGGAAGAGGATGAAAACGCCAAAGAAAAAACCGAGACTGAAAAGAACAGTTTGCTCAACAAGGACACCAAAGTTCTTTCTGAATCTGAAAAGGAAATGCAAACCATGATGGACTCAGGTAACGGCAACCTGTACTTCAACTCTGAGGGCGCCTAAACCAACTAACCCTGCTATCCACTCAAAGGCAGTGAAAGAAACCGCAACATCGTCATGCACCACAAAAAGATCATTTCTGAATTGAAGCAGCTGCACCGCTTCGTGCTGTCCCAAAAGGCGAAAGAGCACCGTCGCAAGACTGCCGAGCTCATCAAAGACCAGGAAGAAGAGATTGAGCAAATCAAAGTGGAACAAGCGTCCATCATGAAAGGTCTGTTGTTCAACTTTTCGTTGCTGTCTTTGTTCCGCAGATGCCTCCTAAATAGTGGATGCAATTTTTAAATCATAACAGAACTCATGGAAACTCACCTTCAGTCGGAGGAAATGCGTGCTGACACAGCGCTCTCGCAAAACTTGCTTGGCATGATGCTACCGGCTCATATTATGGAAAAGATTGAACTCGGAGTGGTTCCAGAACCCGAGAGCTTTGGCTGCGTGTCACTGTTCTTCACCGGCAAGTCTGTGGTGTTTGATTGAAAGTACCCACTGGTCCCCACCTAACTGCTCCTCTTGTTCTAATCAGATATTTTCGAGTTTAAAAAGCTCGTGGCGTCTGTTTCACCAGTGCAGATTCTGAAGCTGCTCAATGTGCTGTACACTCGATTCGATGCTGTCATTGCGAAATACTCGCAATTGTACAAGGTAATCCCAACTTTAGCCCTACCCCAATTTTCAAAGAGACTGACCACGCTACCTCATGAACAGGTCGAGAGCGTGGCTGACACTTACATGGTTGCTGCCGGTCTTTCATCGCATGAAAAGTCCAAAGAGGACATTACTGAGTGCACCATCCAAGCACTGAACTGCTGCATCGAGCTGCAAGGCTTAGTCAAATCCATGGACTTTACAGAAATCGTAGGCGATCACAATGTTAAACTGCGCATCGGTATTCACTCCGGAACAATCAACGCGGTAACCCCAATATATTCTTCCTTCAACATGTCCAAAACAACTGACTTTTTTTATCTTCAGGGATTGATTGGAACCAAGATGAGCAGATACTGCCTGTTCGGCGACACTGTGAATACAGCCTCACGCATGTGCACTACCGGCGACGCGGCGAGAATTCAAGTGTCCCCCCAAACGATTCTCGTTCTCGGCGAGGACGACCAGTTTGAATTCGAAATCCGCGGTGAAATTGAAGTGAAAGGAAAGGGAATGATGAGAACCTACTGGCTCATTCATTGATTGGGAATTTTTGTGTCTGCTTTTTTCTTCTCATTTTTCAGTCATGTTCTGGGGCCTTTTTTTTTACTTTCTTTTCTATTATACACCCTTTTATTTTATTTAAGACCTCACTCGTACCAGCATCTTCAAGTTTCAGCAAGGTTTTAGAAGCTGTCGTTGCCCTCGATCAATAAAACGGAGATGGTAGTCGAAAATTGGAAAGTTGCAAGATTCATAAACAGGACTCAGACACAGATTTGTCCACTTGAACTCAAATAAGTCTGTCTTGCAGTCAAGCTGGCTTTATTTGGCAACACAAAAATTCACTAGGCATGGCTACCGCATGCAAACTAGCGTTCTTTTGAATCATATTAAAAAGTAGGAGGAAAAGTAGGAATTGATTTGTTTGCTTGTTTGTCATCTCTAGGTTCAAGCGTTGCACAGAGGATCTTGTTCAGGAAGGTACTCGTTTCCATAAGCATTACCCATCGTCGCATGCTCCATACACGTCAAAGCGGCATCTGGCAAGCACCGCTCAACGTCTCCAGAGTTCATGAACCACGCGGGGAACGGCATCTGATACTTTGGGTTGAACTGGACCATAAAGAACAGAATCAGCAGCATCACTCCGGTTCCAGAGTCGAACGCGGCAGACATGACGTATGCGTACTTTTTCCACCACGCGTGACGGTACTTTTTGATAAAGTAGTTCACAATAACGGAGATGGCGACAGGGGTGATCAAGTCGGAGCGACGGGCTCCAGCGTACGCAGGGAAAATGAAAATTAGGGGAATGTTGACCAAGTGCCAGAAGGAGTTGGGTTGCAGTTTGTGGAGGTACCACGGGATGATTGGAAGGAATCCACCAACAGCAAATCCGAGCAGCGTTTTAAAGTATGGAGATTCAGGTCCAAAGAAGCGAGCAGGAGCAATGGCTCCCCAAATAGCACCGGCAGACAAGAACGTGTTATAGTTGTTTGAGGACCATCCAGAGGCCGGGTCTTCGGCTTGCACCTGCATCAACCATTGGAATCCGGCGGGGAATTGGGAAGAGACTGGTTTATCAACTTTTCCAAAGGACTCATAAATCGCAGCGGCAACACCAGTCGAGACTACTGCGCCAAGGATCGTAGAGACAAGTTGGGCCACGAACATGGTTCTAGGGGGAACCTTCAAGTAGTGTCCTAATTTCATATCTGCGACAAGAAAGAGACCTTGGTACATGGCCATGTAAGAGAAAGTCTTGAAAGCCATGACGGCAGAGATACGACCGGGGAGCAAGAGACCAATGAGGAACTCAGACATGACGTTAAGACCGATTTGCTGACCAGAAATAGCCTGAATAGTTCCGATGGGAATAATAGAGACCAACGCAAGCAGCATAGCTAAGATGGTACCCCACCATGGCAAGTCGAAACCTCCCCACTGACAAACCACAATACCCAAGACAGTCGTGATGGCAAGAAGAGTCATGAACCACCAGTCAGGAACTTCTGGGTACGCATCCATCAAGCTCGCATGAATATCGTCACGGTCAAGGTCCTTCAGTGTAGCACGGAAACGGTGCCAAATGTCCTTTCCGTACCACAGACCGACATGCACCAGGGCAGCAATGAAAACAACAAACGAGTTGGTGTACTCCATTGCAAAGTAGGTGGTGATCAAGATTGGCTTGTTCTCGTCGTAGAAAGTCTGGTTGAGAATCAAAGAGTTGTGGTCGTCGGGGCTGCGAATGACAAACTTGGTGTTTGGAATACGAATACCGTTCTTGTTAAAAGTGGATGGACTGTTTAGAGTGAATCCGTAGTCGGATTTCGCCCCGATGGACTGGTCCTTGTAGAAGGCCTCAGTGTACCACAGGATTGGAGTAACAACCCACAAGAAAAGCCACAACCCCAAAAACTGGTTCAACATGGCCCAGAGAGGCGTTGTGATGGGGCTGTACACGTTGCAAAGAGACCAGTCGAAAGTGAAGGACAGGAAACCAAGACCGCCTCCGTAAGAACCACTACCAAGCATCAGCGCAATCTTGTTGTCCTTCTTGTTGTTTGTGAACCAGCAAATGACTGAGAGAGCACCAATCATTGGCATGATGTAACTTGGAAGCAGCTGGTAGAAGAACATGGCAGAAGCGGCAAGCCAGAAGAACTTGTAACGGGTCATTGGGTAGCGGTTTCCTTGACCATCATCGGTGCCGTGCAAAGAGTTCAACATGGCAATGGTCGCCAAGTTGGATGGCCATAACATGGCGGCAGGGCGAACAAGGTAACGACGGGTGAGACCTAAAATACGAGAAAACGGTGGGGAGTGAGTATGGAAAGGTTTTCTTGCAAGGGGTTGCTGAACTCACCAGCGAAACCGTAACCGAAACATTGAGTGACAATAGCAAAACCGAAACCGCTGAGAAGAGACAGATCAGTCTGGTAGAGCTGGTACTTTTGCCCGACAATATTGTACAACGCGTATGGAGGAGAAGCCATACAAGAAGTCATGACGTAGATGAGAGCGTGTTCCTTGTAGTTAAAAGGTCCTGGATTGAGGAAGCCGTATGGAAGAGCCTTGGCCATGAGGAGACCGCACGGATACGCGATCAGCACGGTGACGAACGGAGAAATTGCAAAGTAGTTGGAACGGAACGTGAATATCGTGTTGGCGGCACAGATCATGACACCAAACAGAGTTCCGAGACACCAAACCCGGAACGTGTTTGCTGGAAGAGTTGGGTCATCGGTTCTTGGGACAACCGCATCACTGTGTTGAAAGGAAAGGCGAGTGGTTAGCGTTGGACGATATGGAAATGGTCGTATTATTGGGGTACATGATGTCGTAGATTTCATCGATGTAGTCGTCGTCGTCGTCGGCCTCGTGCAGCTTTTCTTCAGGGACGAAGCGTGGTTCGTTGGTCCTGTCAGGCGATCGTTGCTCGTAGTCAGCCATTGTCGTCAAGAAAGCAAACCTATTGTTGGAAAAAGAAGGAGGCGCCTTTTATAGTGCCCGAAAATTGATTGGGTGGCTGAAACAAAGCGGAGTATACACTCAAAATCAGTGGCGTTGCTTGTGTGCGGGGGTGACAAGCTGATGTGCGCCAGAAATGCGGGGGTTGGCAGAGTCGCCGATTAGGATGGCTTAACCACCACACCCACCTCGCATTGAGTGAGCGGCTGGTCCGCAACGGAAGACGTTGCCACAAATAGACTCATCTTTTCTCATTGAAGATAAATTGCCAAACATTTTCATTTGGCGCAGCATTTCCCATATTTCTCAAGCCCGAAAAACGGATGCGTTCTCGAACAGTCCGGCATGCCGGGTGTGAGCTAGTTCATCCAATAATTCATATTCAAGACATACATCCAAACTACTTAGTATTACTGCTGGAACAACGAGAGATGTCGGGCACCCATTACAAAGTTGGGTAGCTCACTCCACCCAAAGCCTCCTTCTCAGTCTTGATTTTCACAGTCCCTTCACTTCTATCATCATCTTCCAAAAACAAGTCTCGCTGCAACGCGCGACCTCTCTCTACAGTCTTTCCTTTCCACACACTTCCATCTCCAGTAGAATTACGTGTCTTTGCGCTTTCACTAACACTGGCATTGGCATTGCTTCCAACGATTTTGCGCGTTCTCGGACTCAAGGCGAACCCACCAATCCATTGCCAGACGCAATCCTCCCCACCTGCAATCTCACTGACGGTCTCCATGACACAGGCATTTCTTAACACGCTGGAACTCACTCCTGCCCATAAAGCGTCTGCCATTTTTGAATCCGCAACAATCCATCGTGTCCTCTCATGAGCATCAAGCTCAGCTGCATACCCGTATTCATCCAAAGAGTACCTGGCACCTTTCAAGCCTCCTCCAAGCGTCGATCCAGTGCTCACATCCACATCACGAAGAGTCCGTACGAAATGCGAACGCAACTGTGCTACACTCACGCCATCGATGGGACACGCGACGCGGTCAGCGAGATGCAGTTCATGAGTGGTGTGCAGTGTGTCGAGAATATCTTCAACGAGTGTGGCTGTCACGTGGCTATCACGGATTCGTGCGGCGTTGCGATGCGAGATGTATGCAGCAGACAGGAGAAGAACGGCAGCCGCAAAAAGATACGGATAATATGTGCATGCAAAAGACCAGAGACTCGTTTTTAAGGCGCACGTCGTCGAAAGTAGCGGGTCATCGTGGGAGACGAGAACGCGGTGTCCTGACAATGAAGCAGATTGCTCTACTATTGTATACAATGGCATGGTACCATTACTTGTTGCGCTCTTTCCACTGCTTGATGATGCAGATGCTGCCGCAATTCGGTTCAGAATTAAACTCCAATGTTCTTCAAACTTGTCTTCCGTCCACTTTTCACCGATAAACTCGCGCAATTGCCTCTTTGCGGACGAGATGGGAAGGCCAATCCAACGGTTTGATTTTCTGTCTCGCGCGAGTGAAAGTTCTTGCTGCGTCATTTCCGCATCTGGGTTTTGTTCTCCGCACGACATTCGGCCTATCCAGATTCGGACAATGTCGTTTCTGCGACTCGTTAGCACAATAGAAACCTCATGATGTGATTGGAAAAAAAAAAAAAAAAACCAGCACTTACAATTGCAATATCAGATTTTCCACTTGGACTTGCTTCTTGACCTCCATTTTAATTTTAGCGCCGTCATAAACACACGTAGGTGTCGCAACAAATGGCAGCGCGTAAAGCAGCTGCTCAGATCCAATCCACTTTGCAATCCAGTTTCCCGCAAAGTCGTACCGCACCGCAAAATCAGGCTGGACACATGCAATAACACGTTTTCCAGCACATGCGGCTCCTTTCGGACATTCGCGAGAGATGCCAGGAGCAACAATGTTGGTGAGTATCGTGTCCAGTGCATTGACACCTGTCAGTATAAATTCCGGCTGAGGTGTCCCAATGCGGCGATATTCTGCCACATTCCAGAGAGAGTAATAGACAGCCGCTTGAGTTGAAACGAGCACAAAAATTAGCGCCGCCGCGACTGAAAGAGCATAATATCCGGGAGAATGAAGGTCGTTTTTTTGTTTTTGCTTTGAAGGTAGAACTGGTTGAGGACCGGTGCGAGTGAATTTGAAAGGTTTCCTTGCTGTCATCGGAGTGCCAAATGTTTGGGCAGAAGCGGACGGCGACTGCTTGATGGGAGTGAACGAAGACGAACTGAGACGAGACATGGTTACAGGTGTCTTGGGCGGAAGGACGGGCGAAGGAGTCGAGGGTTGCAGCGTGTCCCATTCGTATTCTCTTGGTATTTCGTCCTCGACTTCATCATGCACTTCCTCGACTTCGTGATGCACTTCCTCGACGAGCTCATCCCCCACACTATCACTCTCACTTTCTTCATCACTGTCATCGCCACTTTCATCATCAGGATCGCTCGCATCCTTCTCCACCGAATAGTGTGCGTTGTAAGGCTCCCATCCTCTCCCGCTCTCCCTCCGGACATCCCCCTCAATGAGAGGTCGCAATAATGTGTCAAATAGGCCCTGATAATAGTCCCTTTTTTCGCGCTTGAGAGCGAGTGGTACTCCTGCCTCACTCAAACACGATTGAAGCTCGTTGACACTGTGGCGCTTGGCTGCCCACTCACGCGTAACGTACGCAGGCAGACGCAGCTTCTTCTTCTTGATGGATGCAGCGGATATGGGGCTACTTTGGCTACTCATCTCGTTGACAGTCAGCATGAAGTCCAGTGTCCGTATTTGTTGCTCGTTTTATTTATTTTTATTTATTCCATGGACGATTCAAGCAGAAGCTGCTCCGTGTCCGAAACAGGAAGCATGAACAAAAACAGATATATTCCTGAAGCTTAGCGCACAAAGAAATGCGCATCATCACCGTTTCTGCTTATTCTCTTTCTTTGTACCCAGCAAACGAACACAAAGCAGCATTTCTTTCAAGAAGGGTGATCAACAAGTACAAGTAACAACCACACCTAAGATGTCGGCTAAATCTGAATCACCCATGTCGGCAGTGTTTGTTTTTGTACATGCAATATTTTGTCTTGCCAGATTGAAGGGCCTTTGATTTGATTGGATCAAACCACGCTTCTCTCGAAAAGAAAAACGGAAGGAAAAGAAAGCAAGGAAAAAAAAAAGATATCCACGCACGTAATGGACCCACACTCGACGAAAGCTGCGCAGTCGAAGCTGAGTCCGGATGCCCCGCTACCGCAACCTACACTACCCTCCATGGCCGATGACGACCATGAGTTCATGACGGCCTCAAGCCCGTCAGCCCACAACATGCATCCCTTCAGCAGCATGATTGGATCAAGGCTAAGTGCCGTTGAGTCTATCCAGCTCGAATCAACAACGTTTGCAAAGCAGCAGAACGCGTCAAGCCATTTATCAGCTCAACCAACAGCGCACTCGCCACATCTATCATCGAACCACGTCGTTACTCCCACACACACTTCACGCCTCCATGACCGTATGGAGCAGGTACCCGTGTCCCGCCGCAAAACCCTGACTCGCCCCGAGCGAAGAGAGCGCGAACATCATCACAACAGTGATAGCCTCCCATTCACTAATCCAGTCACGAACTTGGAGTCTGAACCACCTCTGACTGATGCCTTTTTCCGCTCGCTATCTTTTTCACGTAGCAAGTCGGTCAAGAAACCCAAGGATGACATTGAGCGAACGCCCTGGGTCTATGTTTCATGGATCCTGACGTGTTGCTTTCCTTCATTCTTTATTTCGGGGTGTTTGGGTAAAAAGGACAAACTTGTGCAGCAGGCGTTCAGGGAGAAGGTTGCCTTGTGCATGATTATTGCCGTTATGATGGGAATGGTTGGGTTCTTGACGTTTGGTTTTCAGGTCAGTCGTGTCAGTCGATTTATTTTCTTTGAGGTCCGCACTCAACCGCGCCACAAAACAAAACGCAGAACATTGCATGTCCGAAAACCTCTGAAAAAACGCAGTTCCTTCCATACCGTGAACTTTCTTCGAACTCAAACAGCATTGCTATTCACGGGTTTGTGTGGGCCATCAGCAACAAGCGCCATCCAGACATTGGCACAATCCCATCGGCTTCCTTGGATCGAATTTTTCAAACTAGCAAAGGTGCAGACGTCGGACGCATGTTCCCGCCACTTCGTGGTACTGGTGCTTGCGCCGGATTAGATGGAGGGCGATACCCGCTCTTTTCTTGTGCCGGGTCAGCCGTCTCCTCAGGAAATTCAGTATGGCCTGACAAGTTGAGTTTTTTTTGTTTTCGTTCGCTTGGATTCAGCACCCCCAGTCTAATTTTTTAAAAATCACCTTGCAACAGGGGCATCATTGATGCAATCACAAACAAAACGGAATCATCATCACGGTTACTAGGGTGCCATCCTGGTATCTCACCAGGGAAAAGCGGTGTTTTACAACTGGAAGGATCTTTGGTGTTTGGATACAATGACGTGCAAGACGCAATCGCCACCAGAAACAAAAAGTATATGATCTACGGAGGACATGTTCTGGACGTTTCGCCATTTTTCGGAGCTGATCGCGAAGAGCAATTTGCCCTTGGTTTGTACCTCATGGCATTCTGGGGCCAGATTCAGATAAAATTAACGTAAAAAATTGCAGGACGAGCAGTAAACGAGATAGTCACAAAGAATGTAGGAAGAGACGCAAGTCGGGCGTTTGCAGTCGCTGGACTGCAGCAAGAAGGCCAATGCTTGATCGACTACCTCAAGATTGCAGGCGTTGACGCCATCACCCCAGCATGCTTTGCATCCACAGTTTTTGTATGGGTTTCTCTCATGATTATCTTGTTTGTGGTGCTCGCCAAATTCGTACTTGCGCTTTACTTCACGTACGCGATCGGTTGGCGCCTTGGAAACAACCGCGCGTATCAACGCGCCATGGATGACCTCCGCCGCCGGAAGGACGAATTTTCCCTCTCGAAACGACCGACAATCACTGGACCCAGCAACGCGCACCCACCTCCACCCGCTCCACCTTCCCGACAAGACCTGTTACCCCCCATCAGCGGCAGTGTCAGTGACGACGGCAGCGGTTCTGACACCAGCTCTACGCATCTTCCATTCCAGTCACAGCACTCGTTTCAATCCGCGTCTCCGCAGCGTATCGGGGAGCGTAACCAGTCCAGAAACGAAAGCCGCCGTATGGCCGCCCAACGCCGCGAAAATTCACGCGACCTTCTGGACGTTTCGCGCAGCTGGAACGCCAATTTTGGGTTCATGGACATTGAGGCGCCGGAACTGGATGAGGAAACCATGAAAATCCTGGACGACCCCACACTCATGCACTGTATTGCCATGGTCCCGTGTTACAGTGAAGGCCGAGAGTCTTTGAAATCAACTCTCGATAGCGTTGCGAATAGTTACTACCCAAGTACGCATAAAGTGCTATTCGTGATTGCGGATGGAATTGTGAGGGGAAGCGATAACACGCAGAGCACCCCCGATATCCTGATTGACATGATTGAAGTGGACGAGCGCTTCCGCAAGGATGATCCGAAATGGGGTGGAGATCCTGAAGCTTTCAGCTATGTCGCCATTGCAGATGGTTCCAATCGAAAAAACTTTGCCAAAGTGTATGCCGGATGGTATAAGTACGAAGAACAAGAAGCGAATACGAAGCGCAGTAATTTCATGAAACGGAGCAGCTCTTCCACATCCTTGGCGAATCATGACAATGCTGGCGGCGCTTACGCGAAGACCATGAAACAGAGAAAGGAAGGGCGTGTTCCTATGTTGCTGATTGTAAAATGTGGAAACGAAGAGGAACGAGATCCATTGAAACCTGCCTCGAAGCCTGGAAACCGTGGAAAACGCGACTCTCAAGTCATTCTTATGAATTTCTTGTGTAAAGTCATGTTTGACGATCGAATGACCGAGCTGGAGTTTGATATTTTCTTCAAGCTGTTTACAATCACCGGCGTAAATCCGGAAAAGTATGAATGTGTGTTGATGGTGGATGCCGATACCCGCATTTACCCAGATTCTTTGAGTCATATGGTCGCGTGCTTGATTCGGGACGATCGTGTGATGGGACTATGTGGGGAGACTAAGATTCTAAACAAGTGGGATTCTTGGGTCACCATGATTCAGGTTGATGAGTTTTGTTACAATTGATCTTTTTTTTCACTTCGCTTCTGACGCATTTTTGTTTTTTTCAACAGGTCTTTGAGTACTTCATCTCTCATCATCTTTCCAAAGCCTTTGAGTCTGTTTTTGGTGGATGCACTTGTTTGCCCGGTAGGTTGCGCTTTTATATTACTCGCATATTTTATCGACTCAATCTGTGTATCTGTTGCTGTAGGTTGCTTTTCAATGTATCGTATCAAGTCTCCAAAAGGGCCAAATGGCTACTGGGTGCCTATTTTGGCTAACCCTGATGTCGTTGAAGAATACTCTGAACATATTGTCGATACACTGCACAAGAAGAATCTGCTTCTTCTAGGAGAGGATCGGTTCTTGTCAACTATGATGCTAAGGCAATTTCCTAAGCGGCGGATGGTTCGTGTGTTGCGAAGAAAAGGTTTTGGTGCTTGAAACTGTTCTCACATTTCGTTGCAGGTATTTGTGCCCCCGGCATTGTGCAAAACTGTCGTGCCAGACTCATTTAAAGTATTGCTATCACAACGGCGGCGTTGGATTAATTCTACGATTCATAATCTAATGGAATTGCTTCTTGTCAAAGATTTATGTGGCACATTTTGCATTTCTATGCAGGTGAGGGAATTATTCGTCGCTTTGAAAAGAGTGCACGCCATCTGAGCATTATGCTGCAGTTTATCATATTTATGGACTTGGTCGGAACTGTCGTCTTGCCTGCCGCAATTGCATTCACAATTACTATTCTTGTACTTTCCATCACGCAGACTGGGGCGGGTGAGTTTCATGTTTCAGAATGAAAATGCAGGGGTATAATTCCTGACAAGCAAAAAATAGATACGACACTCCCACTCATTCTTCTAGCGCTCATTCTTGGTCTCCCTGCCGTATTAATTCTAATAACCGCGAACCGACCCATCTATATCTTTTGGATGCTTGTATACCTCCTTTCACTACCCGTGTGGAACTTTGTCCTTCCGTTGTACGCGTTCTGGCACTTTGACGATTTCTCATGGGGCGCCACACGAAAAGTTAGCGGCGAAGACGTGAAGCACGATCACAGTGCAAGAACTGGAGAATTTGACGGAAAGGGCATCAATATGAAGCGCTGGTCGGAATGGGTGCAAGTTATCCGCGCTGAGCACGAGCGGCAAATGACACGCGGGGGGGTTCCGTTTGTCCCGTATGCTGGTGGTGGGAGCGCGTCCGATCGCGCTGCTGCGACGGACGCGTCTGTTTTGCAATGGCGCGAAGGTGCGGTTGTTGCGACGGGGCCCGTTCGGATGTGGAACATGCCTCCTGGGCCTGGAATTGGTGCTCAACCGTCAGGGTCGTATGGCTTGTATGGTGGTGGACATGGTGGTGTTGTGCCAATGAGTGGTGAAATGGGAGTTCCGCCTGGTTTACCGTCGTTGGGAATTTTGCCACCACCTGGGATGCCGTCGTATGGAGTGATTCCAAGTGGGTATCGAGGGTCGCCCTTACGGGCGCAGGTGGATGATGTTGTGGCTGAATCTTTGGGAGATGGGAAGGAGGAATGATTACCAATCTATTTTCTGTTGTAAGCGTTTGTGTTCACTAAAAGTAAAACTTCCATTTGCAAAATAGGCAATTATTACGATGCTTCAATGAAGCCCAAATTTGAAAATTTTTGTTTCAGATTTGCGAATAATTAGTCGCGCGTTTCAGTTTCAAAACACGCGTATTTGAACGGGTTTCGGGGTCCTTCTTGGACACGTTATTTGTTGTGAAACTTCCCTTCTTGTAGACCCCCTAGACGCGCGATGCAACCTCACATTCTCCTGCTTGGTTTGCTCGCGTTGAAAACAGCCAACGCCTCCATCTTGGTGAGGAGAATCCTGATCCGCCCTCTAAACCCCTTTTACCGCTAGCTAACGACTGTATGTAGAAACAAGGTGGTCTCTTTCAGCCAGCCGACGTGCCTCAAACAGCCACAGACGCGCAGCAATCCAACACTGCTGCTACTGCCGCTAACACTGCCAACAACAACACCAACACTTCTGTAGTATCTGCCAATGTCAACACACAGGACCAGCAAGCCTCCGCTGCTGCCCAAGCCAAACTAGACGCTGAAAAGGAAGCTGCGAAAGCCAAACTTGCCGCTGACAAGGCTGCCGAAGCTGCAGCTGCTCAAGCGCAAACTCAGACAACAACTTCTGCGGATATCGACGCTGCTAACGCTGCCAAGACCGCGAAGGAACGGGCTGACACCGAAAAGGCTGCTGCCGCGATCGCTGCGGCTCAAGCGCAGCTGGTGGCGGACCAGCGAGCTGCTGCAGATGCGGGAAGAGTGAAGACTGCTGCTGCTGCTGCTGCTGCGGATGCCGCGGCAAAGAAAGCAAAGGAGCAGGCTGACAAAGACGCGAAAGCAAAGGCGGACAAGCTGCAAGCTGACGCTGAAGCAGCTGCAAAAGCAGCCAAAGAAAAGTCTGCCGCAGAAGCCGCAAAAGCGAAACTCGCCGAAGAACAAGCCGCCAAGGATAAAGCCGCCAAAGAAAAGTCTGAGCAAGCCAACACTTCTCCATGTCAGCCAGCCTGGTCCAGCACAAGTGTGTACACTGAGGGCTCCCAGTCGAGCATGCAAGGACAAAACTTTAAAGTCGTTGCCGGGAAGTGGGTTGCAGCTGGAAAATGCGCAGGTGCTCCCATTGAACCAAAGTTACCTGCATGCAAGGCAGCGTACGTGGCAAATGTTCAGATTTATGATGGTACAGAAGTGAGCTCAAACGGTGTCAACTACAAGTACTCTACGGAGAAAGGTTGGATCAGCAGCGGCCAGTGTACAGGAATTGCACCTGCACTTTGTGTGAACCCTTACGTGGCTGGAAATACTTACACTGACGGCGCGAGCGTCAGCGCTAACGGATACAATTATATGCTTAGAAGCGGAAAATGGGAAGCGTCTACCGTCTGCGTCCCCCAGAACATTCCCAAACAAGATATTAGCTCATGCTACCCTGAGTATGACGGCGCAAATGTGTACCCACTTGGTACAGTTGTGAGCGTCAAGGGCATCAACTACTCCAACGTGCAAAACAAGTGGAGCCAGATCGGCGCTTGTAACGCAAATGGTTTGAAAAAGTGCTACGCTACATTTGCCCAGGATGGGAAGTACACTGTTGGAAGTCAAGTGAGTCTGCAGAAAGTCAACTGGGTCTTGGCGTCGAGCAATGGAAAAAGTCAATGGATTCAAGGCCAACAATGCGCTTAGATTAAGAACAAGAATGAGACGTTTTTCCTGTCCTTACCTGTAGTCTTTGTTCAATAAACAGTCCCTCGTCATATATGATATCAAATACTGAACTTTACCTTGGATGTTTGTCACTGTATGCATGTTTTTATTAATCGAATTCACTGAGATTGGCGAATGCAACTGCTCGATATGGTCCAAAGTTCGTTTGAAAAACAAAAAAAAAAAAAAGCTGCTAATGGCAGACGGCGTCATAGATACACGGCCAACACCCCCACCAACAATCCTACCTCGAAACTGGCCCTCCAACATCACCTTCGCACCCGAATACGTCATCTCGCCTGATTTGGGAATCGAAGCACTGCCGCCCGTATCCCCAGACCAACAACTCAAACACAAATTCCCAACGCTCCATCCAAAACCATACGCAGCACCTTTAGCCCAAATCGCAAAGATTGTCGATCCAAAACATCCGGCGTACACCCAAAACGGTCTCTTTTGCCTTCGGGATATTCCGTGCAACACTCACATTGTTGATTACATTGGTCTTGTTATTAGCGCGGATTCAGATGTTGTTCAAAATTCTGACTATGTTTTGGACTTTGGTGGTGGTGGAACTGGGTGCAGTATTTTGGCACAAGACGGAGTGACGGAAATCAGGCTTGCCGTGGATGGCCAGACGATTGGCAATGAAGGAAGAATGGTGAACGATGCTCGAGGCGTGCCATGCAATACGTTTGAGCAATTTGATCGGCGGTCCAAGAAAGCTGTCAAGAAAGCGCAGAATCCAGAATTCGCTCATTTTTCAAGCAAGAGCAAACCCAATGTTGAGTTTCGAAGTTATGTCAGTTCTAAAAACGGAGAAATGAGGATGGGACTCTTTTGTTGTAGCACGTCAGGAATTCGCGCTGGCCAGGAGTTGCTGATATCGTATGGGAAGGGCTACTGGCTGTCCAGGGGCGTTGATTTGGAGGAAATGTACCAATAAAAGTAAACTTGCTCGGTTATAAGACCGATTTCACCCTTGACTGAAGTTCGCTTCTTTCTGGCGCGACTTGCGAGATTTTATAAAATCTGTTCTCTTTGCATTATCACGAAGACAGCAGTCATTTCTGTCAACGCCTCTGAAAACAGCGAAACCGAAAAGATAAGCTTCAGTAATTCGATTCAAGTTTATTATAAGGGATTACAGGTGATGAAGTAAAGATACTGCGACAATTTTTCTCTACTCCAACTCCCCAACTTTGATCCTCGGAATGACATTCATGGATATCAGCTCCTGGAATAACAGTTTGCATGCATACGGTACAGTGATTTTCACAATACCACTCTGCGACTTGCAGTATTGACACCACCCTTGCCAACCTCCAATCAACCCACAGTCTTTGCAAACTTCTGCATCGTAAATGTCTGAAGAAATCAAAAGCCGTTCAATCAACAGTGACGATGTTCCGTGTCCAATCAGGCAATCGCGCTCCATCTCTCCTACACGGAGACCACCATCACGGGAACGACCCTCAGTAGGCTGCCGCGTTAAATTGGCACGAGGACCGCTTGCTCGCGCGTGCATCTTGTCCATCACCATGTGCTTGAGTTTTTGGTAGTACACGGGTCCAAAAAAGATGTAAGCCTGCAAGGGTTCTCCAGTGATTCCAGATGTTACGTAATCTTTTCCAGAGTAGTTGTATCCGTTTTCAACGAGAATTCTAGACATGTCTTCAACCTTGGATCCACCAAAGCACGTTCCATACTGCAGCTCTCCTTTAATCAGTCCCGCTTTTCCAGCGAGGAGCTCAATCATTTTACCGACAGTCATACGAGATGGGAAACCGTGCGGGTTCATGATGATGTCAGGACATGTTCCATAGTCGTTAAATGGCATATCCTCTTGGTTGACAATAATACCAACGACACCCTTCTGCCCGTGACGAGATGAGAATTTGTCGCCAAGTTCTGGACGACGGGTCTGTCGCACGCGCACTTTGATGAGGAACTGATCATCTTCATTTGTCGTCAGCAGAACCTGGTATTCATGTCAGAATAAGAGAAACATATCAAAGGAGTTAAAGAAGGTTGCTCTTACACTGTCCACCACAGAGGTACCAGGATACTTGTGAACGAGCGGGGTCATTCTGAAAGGAACAGACGACGCATCTCCACCACCAGATTTATCGTCTCCAGAGATTGATCGCGTTTCCATCGGACTCTGCTTGTTCATTAAGATTTGGTCCTTGTAGACTTTCTCTCCAACCGAGGCAAGTCCGTCAATGTCGAGAGCATCAAATTTCCCAATCAATTGATTTTGATTTTGTTGCTCGGCGGGTGGGATGCAGAGACGATCATACGTGCGGTTAGGGTATGCTTTGACCATTGACGCGTACTTTCGCATCACTTGACAGCGACCAAATCCTCGATCCAAAGATGCCTGGAAACAGAAAGAGCAAGTGAGTGAAAATTGCGCATGTGTCAAGTGGAAATATAAAAAAATGGGCCACACCTTATTCATCACGAGCGCATCTTCAATATCATATCCTGAATAACTCATGACTGCCACAATTGCGTTTTGTCCAGCCGGTAATTTATCAAATCCAATCATTTCGATTGTTCGTGTTTTCACCATGGGCTGCATCGGGTAGCACAAAAAGTACAGGAGTGTATCAATGCGGTTCAATTGATTATACGCGATTGCACCCATCGCTTGTTTACCCATGGCACATTGATACGTGTTACGTGGAGATTGGTTGTGATGGGGATAGGGAATAAGTCCAGCAACGGCGCCAAGAATTGTGAAGGGGGCAATTTCCAGATGAGTGGTGTTTGAAGTTGGTGTTCTGACGGTGGCGTTGAATGCAAGTGGCTGGAAGACATGAAGACCAGGATCATCTGCGGGATCATAGATGATGTCATTTTCAGTGATGGCAATGTTGGTGTCGGTTTCTTCGTTCACATCAAGGTATTCGATACGCCCTTGACGAACCAAGTCTTCAAACTTGTGAACACCAGACATGATGTTTTCGATTTCTTTGGCGGTGACTTTGGATTTCCCCTTCTCGACAATAATTAAAGGACGGCAGACTCGGCCGCCGTCTGAAGATATATAGATGGTTTGTTGAGGGATTGAACGGTACACAGACACCAAGGGATTAATTCGACCGTTCCGACGTAATTTTCGGAAACTTCCGACGAATCGATCCGGCTGGCGATGAACTCCCAGCAAAAGACCGTTCAGGAAAACGAGGTATGTTAAAGGCGATCGATAGAGCTCTGAACCCGTCAGAAGATTGAGATCCTCAACACCCAGGGTAAAAGCAAGCTGTCTGATCATTTTGTCATCCGAGTCGGTTGTGATGTGCGCCATCAAAGCAAGGTTTTTCACCAATCCACATGCCTCTCCTTCTGGAGTGTCTGACGTACACAGCATTCCCCATTGCGATGTCTGCAAAGCTCTTGGTCCCGACACTTTTCTGGTCTTTTCGAACTGGGAACTGATTCTAGTCAGCATTCCGAGAGCACTGACATAACTAAGGCGCGACAAGACTTGAGTTACTCCAGATCGTTCCATTTTGAAACGCTTGACACTCCAATTTCCTGACGAAATGGAGCGAAATAGACCGTCTGTAATGAATCGAGATGTCTGACTGACTGTAGTTGAGGCGTCAAACTGAGATGCGCGATTTTTCTTTTTCAGGTTTGCATCAATCGACCGCTTCAACGTTGCTTGCCAAGATTTGAACAAATCTTCAAACAAAAGAGACAATAAATCGCCCGCCCTGGTTTCAAAAAGCTTCGCGTTTAGACCGTAACAAAAAAAAAAACAATTGATTAAATAGCCTCACAGTTCCAGACGCTTATTTCCGACGAAATCGCGATCATCCACAATTCCACCATCTTTGATGGCTTGAAGCGTTCTTCGCACCATAAGAGCAACATATACAGCTTTCGGTCGGAAATATAGCACGCCTTTCACCATTTCCACAGGAACGTGCGCCAGGACTGTTGTTGCAAGCAAATCTTTGGCTTCCTCATACAGGTTGCGCCGAACACCAAAGCGCTGCGTTTTGATTGACATTTTCACTTTGGATCCAATAAATTCGAGAGCCTGACGTTGAGTTGCGATATTCAGTTTTGCAGAATCTTCCAAGGTTGGCGAAAGAAGTGCAAGAAGCTGGTCATCACTTCCGCAAATCAGTTCTGCAATTTCAAGATCGGATTCAATTCCCATCGCCTTTCGAAATCGAGTCCCGCAATGATTTGCTGGTCAGTATAGAGTGAGAAAAAAAGAATGAAATAAAAAAGCGCACACCTTCATAATGACAACGACGGGGACATCCACACTGAGACTGTTATGCCGAAGAATAGTCTTTCCACCCTTTGCATAGACGACATTTGTTTTCGATTTTTTTTCGTGTGTGCTCGAAGTAACACTGGCTCCAATCATTCCCATTCGATCGGTTTCAACGATAATACGATTTTTAGAAAGCTGCTCTTGAATAAGAATCACTTTCTCTGTTCCTCGGACCACAAAGTAACCCCCTAAAAAAAAGCGACGCGATTCGCAAAATTTGAAAATTCGGTTGGTTCAGTGTGTCGCGCGCAAAAAGAAAAAAAAAAAAAGGGTTTTTTTTTACCTGGATCGAGTGGACACTCTCCAACCTCTGCATATTCTGCTGGATTCTTTCCTACAAGAACGCATCGACAACTTCGCAGCATGATTGGCATGAGTCCGATTTCAACGTTTCGCTTTTTGACAATCTGACCGCCACGCGTGTATTCCATGTCAACGACAATCGATGATGCATACGTCGTATCCCGTAAACGGCATTCTTGCGGTGTGATACCGCGATTGACGCCGCGGCTTGTATCGTAGGTTTGAGGATGAGCAACATGAATTTTTTTAAAACTGTCGGGATGGAAACAGCAGGGTGAGAAACGACGACATTGATTTCGAACTTCCAGGCCCCGTTTGCTTACACCATCCAGAAATTGGGATCGACATCAGACACAATCTTCCTGTTTGCATCGACAATAAGCTGCAGCTCGGTTTCGATAAAGTAGTTGAACGAGTCAATGTGTTGCTTGACAAGACCCTTTGTCTGGAGGAATGCAGGGACCAGCCGCCATTTGTCCTGAAATATTATCGTTGTTGTTCAATGCTTTTTTGTGAGGGTGAGGCGCTTGAGGTGATATAATTGCGAATGCACCTCCAGCGAGTTCACAGGGTCTCCAAGGGGTTTGTTGATGAATCGGAGATCGTCACGGGCTTTGACGTCGGTTTCGATGGCTGAAGACCCGCGGCCTCGGCCCAGCAATTCGGCAGACGGCGGTGGCATTTGTTATTTCGTCACTTTTTTCGGGTCAAAAAAGAAAAAAAAAGAATTCGCACAATATATCCTTGCATCAAACCCACAATGGTTGGAACCAGCGCAACTGCATTAAACGATCCATCATGTCATGTCCATCTTTAACCAGAGGGAGGATATTTTGGCGCAATGAAGCAAATGTTTTGCAACACTGATCGGACATTCCGTTTTCGTTGAGTGAGAGATGAGCGCGGCTAGAAAACATTCCTGCCTCTCGAACTCACCTCTATTTTTCCTCTATTTTTTTTCGTATTTTCTTTTCTCTTTGTTTTTTGATTAACACTCATTATTTATTTTTAGGGAATTCCTCCAAAATGCAAGAGTGACAGTCATGAAACGGGCATGGCAACTGCATGCAAACCAAATCCAGAGCATCAAACAGGGGAGGACAAAAAAGGGGGGAAATAATCAAAAGATGAAAAAAAAAAAAAAAAAAAAAAAGGGGGGGAAAAAAAAAAAGGGGGGAAAAAAAAAAAAAAAAAAAAAAAAAAAAAAAAAAAAGAAGGGGGGGAGCTACTACTGGCACGAAGGATCTTGCTCAGCCTCAAACTTGTTTCCATACGCGTTACCCATAGTCTCATGCTCCATACACGTCAACGTAATGTCTGGCAAGCACCGCTCCGCATCTCCAGAATTCATGAACCACGATGGAAACGGCATCTGGTACTGCGCGTTAAAGTTGACCATAAAGAACAAAATGATGAGCATCACTCCGGTTCCAGAGTCGAACGCGGCAGACATGACGTATGCGTACTTTTTCCACCACGTGTGGCGGTACTTTTTGATAAAGTAGTTGACACCAATGGCAATGATTAAAGGGGTGATCAAGTCAGAGCGGCGAGCTCCAGAGAAAGCGGGGAAGATGAAGATGAGGGGAATGTTGACCAAGTGCCAGAACGAGTTGGGTTGCAGTTTGTGGAGGTACCATGGGATGATTGGCAGGACAAGTCCGACTGCGAAACCAAGCAGAGTCTTGAAGTATGGAGAGTCGGGTCCAAAGAAGCGAGCAGGTCCAATTGCTCCCCAAATAGCACCGGCGGACAAGAATGTGTTGTAGTTGTTGGAAGACCATCCGGACGCATCATCTTGCTCTTGCATCAGCCAGACGAATCCGGCGGGGTATTGTGGAGACACTGGAACAGTTCTCTTACCAAACGACTCGTAGATGGCGGCAGCGGTTCCAGTGGAAATGATTGCTGACAAGACAGTGGAGACAAGTTGGGCCATGAACATGGCTCTGGGTGGAACCTTCAAGTAGTGTCCCAACTTCATATCTGCGACAAGGGAAAGACCTTGGTACATGGCCATGTAAGAGAAAGTCTTGAAAGCCATGACTGCAGAGATACGACCGGGGAGCAAAAGACCAATGAGGAACTCAGACATGACGTTAAGACCAATTTGCTGACCAGAAATAGCCTGGATGGTTCCAATGGGAATGATGGAGATCAACGCAAGCAACATTGCCAAAATGGTGCCCCACCACGGCAAGTCGAAACCTCCCCACTGACAGACTGAAATTCCGATAACCGTGGTCGCCACAAGGACTAGGATGAACCACCAGTCGGGCACTTCTGGGTACGCGTCCATCAAGGTGGCATGGATATCATCTTTGTCCAAGTCCTTCAATGTGGCGCGGAAACGATGCCAAATGTCCTTTCCGTACCAGATACCAACGTGTACCAAAGCAGCCACAAAGACAACAAACGAGTTGGTGTACTCCATTGCAAAGTAACTCGTGATAAGAATGGGCTTGCTTTCATCGTAGAAAGTTTGGTTCAGAATCAGCGAGTTTGTGTCATCGGGGTTGCGAATGACAAAGTTGGTGTTGGCAATGCGAACTCCGTTCTTGTTGTAAGTGGAAGGTGTGTTGAGCGCGAATCCACGCACACTTGTCTTGGCAATGTCTTGGTCGTTTCCAAACGCGTTCGTGTAGAAGCAGATGGGGACAACGATCCACAGGAAAACCCAGGTTCCAATAAACTGGTTCAACATGGCCCAAAGCGGGGTAGTGATGGGGTTGTACAATTGGCAAAAGGACCAGTCAAGAGTGAAGGACAGAAAGCCAACACCGCCTCCAGGGGATCCACTTCCAAGAACCATGGCCAACTTATTGTCGGACTTGTTGTTTGTGAACCAGCAGATGACTGAGAGAGCACCAATCATTGGCATGATGTAACTTGGAAGCAGCTGGTAGAAGAACATGGCAGAAGCGGTGAGCCAAAAGAACTTGAAGCGGCTCATTGGGTAACGACTTCCCGCGCCATCGTCCCGTCCATGCAGCGAGTTCAACATGGCAATGGTAGCCAAGTTGGATGGCCATAACATGGCAGCTGGCCGAACCAAGTAGCGACGAGTGAGACCGGCAAATCCGTATCCAAAACACTGCGTGACAATGGCAAAACCGAACGCGGCAATGAGGGAAAGGTCAGTTTGGTACAGCTGGTATTTTTGTCCGACAATGTTGTACAATGCATAGGGGGTGGCAGCCATGCAGGAAGTCATGACGTAAATTAAAGCGTGCTCCTTGTAGTTAAAAGGTCCTGGATTGAGGAAGCCGGATGGAAGAACCTTGGCCATGAGGAGACCGCATGGGTATGCCAACAGCACAGTGACGAACGCCGAGATGGTGAAGGAATTGGTACGGTAGGTAAAAATGGTGTTGGCAGCGCAGATCATGGAGCCAAAGACAAGACCGAGGAACCAGACACGAGCAGTGCTTGCGGGAAGAGTGGGGTCGTCCGTGCGAGGAACGACGGCGTCACTGCATCAAGAACGTAGCAGTCAGTATATAGGATGGGATGGGATGGGATGGAAGCAAAGCCAGAATAAAGTGAGTGCCTCACATGATTTCGTAGATTTCGTCAATGTACTCTTCTTCTTCGAGGTCAGCGTCAGCAGCGAGACCCTGCTTGCCGTGGGTGTCCTCAGTGGTATCAGCTTGTCGCTTGTGTGCGTGCTCTGAGTCTGCCATGTTTGCGAATGTGGACTTTGACTTTTTATCCGCGCCGGAAGCGTCCCTTTTTATGCTCTTCGTATCCGTTTTTTTTTAATTTCTTTCCGTTTAATTAATCGCGGAAATCGTGGGATCACTCACCGGCGCTTCGCTTCGTTCTTTGTTGACCTGAAATCACTGATTGCGCTCTGTTTCTTTTGTCGCCTGGATGCTGCGTATTGGGTATTGCAATTACGCAAGACGCTGCAGCTGCTGGGGCGCTGTGTGCTGAAGTGCGGATGGCTGGCTTGGTATTAATAAGAAATACTGGACATTCATTCGGAGATTGATTCTTCTTTTGATTGGTGCATGCGCCCAGAATGCATCGCAGCTCCGTCGTCACGTCCCCAGCAAATGAACTTGAAACACGTTGGAAACAGACTTGCACGCATGCAGACAGACATGCAGACATACACGCAGGAATGCGGATAACTAAGCAGTTGCTTAAGCTGACAAATCAAGTGACATGTCACATTGTTAACGCCTTCATTGTCATTATCCTGAGGCAAAAGTGCTTAGACTGAGACGGGGAACCTGGCTACAAGAATCGAGTAATGCATGGTCTGTTCTGCGATGGGAAATAGGAGTCCATTTTGCAACCTTCATTCAGACAGAAAAACGTGCAAAAAATCAAAACACTTCCACCCTGACATCTTAAAATTTGTGGCCGCATTCCTGCAGAGCTGCTTTGATTGCATTCAAAGTAGAATCCAAGTGTCCGTTCAGCGCTCCGTGCATCACAGATACATTCATGTGTCCCACACGGAAGTACTTTGCCGCATGTTCCGGATGCAACCCTCCAGCCAGCAAAACTCCTTTTGCTGCCACCTTTGGCAAAAACTCGGCACCCGTGACTCCCTGCGGATAGTAAACAGCTGTCAAAGTGTTTGCCGCACACTCGCGACGCACTGGGACAATTTTCAGACCCCACGACTCCAGAGTATCCTTCACTCGTTTGCTTGCTGCCCGGTGCTCAGAGAAACGAGCTTCAAGAGTAGTTTGAGCCGCAACAAGTTGAGTTAAAGCCACATGCAACGCAAGGATGAGTTGAACTGGTGGAGTTGCAAAGTACGACGGCTGGCGAGCTTCATACTTTTGCATGATTGGAAGCCTGTTCCACTTATTGTGTAAGTTATTAAGTCAAAGCGAGTGGCGCAAAGTGGACTGACCACTTCTTGAAAGAGGCAAAGTAGGTGGATGGTGCAGATTTTCTGTTGAGAGCCACATCCAACGCTCTCTTACTAACAACCATGACAGCCAGACCTGGGGGAACTCCGAGGGCTTTTTGCGACCCCGTCTGCAAGAAATGAAAGTCATTCATTTGCAAATCAAAAGAATGAAACGCGTTCAGTTATCCGCCCCCCCTACCATAACTACATCGATGCCCCACTCGTCCTGCTTAATAACTTCTGCCCCGACAGAGCACACACCATCGAGAGCAATCAAAGTCTCTGGCGACACGCGCTTCACCAACGCGCAGATTTCGTCAATATTGTTCAACACACCCGAAGAAGTGTCGACATGTGTGACCGTGATGAGCTTGTACTTTTTAGCTTTAAGCGCTGTCTCAATCTGAGCCAGGGTGGGTCGGTCGCCAAAGGCGGCACCCACGCTGTCAACCGCACCACCGTACACGCCAATGCATTCTGCAAACCAGTCGCCGAATACTCCAGTGTTCACTACGAGTACGTTGTCGCCAGGTTCAACAAGGTTGGCGGCTGTGGCGTCCCACGTGAGTGTCTGTTAAAAAAAAAAAATAGCCCACATTAAGGTCAAAGAGTCTGGCATTTCACTGGAATGGAGACTCACCCCTGATCCGGCAATCACGAACGGCTGTCCCGTCGGTGCATAAAACACGCTGCGGAGCATCTCGAGAGAGGATCCGAACTTGGCAATGAACGTCGGATCCACGTGCCCCGTGGCGGGCGTGGCCATGGCAGAAAGGACCTTTCATCGTTGCGGTAGACGGCATGTTAAGATGAAACGGCAGGAAACCTATGACGCTTTTTAGAATAAAACTCAGAATTACCTCCGAGTCAAACTCGACGGGGCCTGCATACGGGGGGGATTGGATACCCGGGCGGTTAGATTGAAAAGCCAGTTCAGTTATATCATGCGCGCTTCTAAAAAAAAGGATGCGGAGAGCGTTCGGGAGGGGTGGGGTTGGGGTGGACGAGGGCGGGTAAAAGCGCACCTGGGATCATGAGAAGCTTGTGGGCCATTTCAGATTTTGCAAAGTTGTTGTTTTGTGTTTGCACGTGGCGTGTTGCGGGAAGACTCGGACGCCAGTTGCACATACGGATTGACGGGCGGGAGGGTCGCAGAGGATGCAGCAGCGCCGATGCACGGCAGAGGACGGCGTTCGTTCGCATTGTTTTTCTCCAGCATTGAACTCGCCCCAAACTCTTTCACTTTCATTCATCGCCACATGGGTTCTACTAGTCCACAAGCATTACCAGCTATTTGCCCAGTTATCGGACGAGGCGTTACTCATTTTATCTTGCGACTAACAAACCAACTCCTGGTGACCTATCCCGTGAATGAATGGTCACTTTTTGAATCTACTGTCAGGTTCCAAACCTCCATCACATGCGCAACTCAATTTCAATTCATTATTCTCGCGCGTATCTGACTGTGTCCGATACATTAAGAAACTGCAAAAACGAGTTCCAACGGTTTCTTGGGGCGTCAAAGCACACACTAATGATTATTTGAAATCAATGACCAGTTTCCGCGGAACAAGAAACAGCAAGGAAATGGAGGCTCAAAGTCAAGGGGCGGGACAAGAAATTGTATGCGGGTATATAGATCATTGTCAACGCTCGCATCTGCCGAAATTTTCCCGAAAGGAAGAACATACAACGCGTTGCCCGGAAAATATATTTATTTTTTTTGAAGATTGACATCTCATCATCACCAATGCACCAACTTACTTGCGCCGTTTCGAATCACTATCCTCACGACTGGAAAATGGCAGTTAGTTTTTGATTCTCAGAATGAAAGCAAGACAGATATATAATAAAACGGAAAAACTCAACTCTTCGCGACCCCTCTTTGCCGTGGACATGAAATCTTCGATTCCAAAAACATCATCTTCTTCGCGCTCAAATTGCACAGGTCCATCACGTGACCCGCCTCCTTCTGTTCCTTTGAACCCTTTATGCGGTCCTCTTGTCATGGATCCACTACCACCCTCGGCATTTCCGCCATCCACAATTCTTTCAATTCTATCTGTGCGCACACCAGGGATCGAATCTTGATGATCATCCACAGCTTTTTTGGGTCGATAGATGGCTGCGGATGAGCTTCCGGCAAAGAGGGGCTTATCATACACACTGTAGGAGTCTTCTCCGGCAAATCCAGATGACATGCCGGACGACTGATTGAACAAACGTTGGTCAAATTGAGACTCTTTTGATGTTGTTGGCTGCGTCAAACCAAGCGCAATCTTTTCTGAAATATCTCTGTCAGAGCTGAAGGTACAAAACACAAAGAGAAAGAAATCAGTGACTAGATTAGTTACAATAATTGAGAAATAAAAGGGTTGCCTCACTTGAGCTTGCTGAGTACTTTCGCTTTAGCATCAGCTCCCATATGACTCATGCGCATTTCACGCTCCCGCTGCCGCATTCGCTCTTTTCTGATTTCCTCACGTTCGCGCACTTTATCTTTGTCCACTTCTTCATCTGATTCACTTGCAGATTCATCATCCGAGTCTCCATATGCGCCAACAGCAGCACCGAGCCCCTGCTGGCCAACCGGTACAGAAGAAGATGTGGTAATTCCGGCCCGCTCTTCACGCGCTTTTTGGGCAAGCATTCGCAGTTTGTCTTCTTTTTCCTTCTTTTGCTTTGCCGCAAGCTTAGCTTGCATTTCGGCACGCAGTTTCACTTCTTCACGTGCGTGTCGGTCAGCAATCGCGAGCGCTTCACCCAATTTTGCAAAGTTATCGTTGATTTGGACCTGCCAACAAAAGAAAAAAAAGTTACGAAAGCCAAAAAAAAAAAAAAATTAGCGCCGACGAAATCCATCATTTTCGAAATCAAAAATCTCACGTCTTGAATTCCTCTTCCATCTGCAGCCAAACGCTTGTCCAATGGAATTGTGTATCCCTTTGCATTTTTCCAATTACTGATACACGGAGGAATCACCCAATTTTTCTGCTCTTCTGCAGTCACTTTTCGAGGAGGTGAGTGCAATACGGGTGCAGGAGGTGATGGTGGTGCTCGGGGTACTTTTTTGTGTTTGAATTTTGGGGGTTCCATAGGATCGATAGGTGCTTCCACCATACGAATGATGCGAGTGTCCACAGATGAGCCCGAAGATGAAGATGGTGTGTATCGAACAAATTGAGGAGCATTTGCGGCCGATGTTGAAGATACGACTCCTTTTGGCTGATTCGCTTGGATTCTTGCTGCGATGAAAAAAAACAAACCGCTCATCAAAAACCAGACAGACCAAGCGCTACAACAATAAGAACAAACATTCTGTCAGCTTTTCGAGCGCAGCTTTTGTCTTCTCGGTGATTTTATCAATCTCTTCTTGAGAAGGCTTGGCTCTGTCCGCATCCGGGTCAATATCACTGTCCTTGAGACTCTTGATTGTGGAGTGAATGATCTTGCCGTCCCTCGCCGCATGGGTCAGCACCATGTCATAACGCAGGGTTCCATCCGCGTCAGTCTGCAGTGCAAGCGTGGCACCACTAGAACCACCTCCCGCCTGTCCATTTTTGCGTCCCATGTCCAACGGATACTGAGAAATATGAATCTCCGGGAACGCTCCTCCATCACCAAAGTCCTGATAGGGTGAAGCGGGAATAATGCACGAAGTAAATAAAAATAAATCATTGGGCCAGGAGTTCAGTGAGGCCTTACGAGAGTGCTTCTCGGTGTCCAACCACTGCTGCGTCTCAGTCCATATGGAGGGGCACCTCTAACAGCAATCTGCTGCGATAGCGCAGCTGCCACGTTCACGTTTGCATTGCCTTTCGCCTTGGTATCCGTTTCCTCATCCGAATCGTCCCATTTAGATGTCTTGACTGCTGGGCCGCGTGGCTTGGGCAGACTGCGGGAAAGCGTTGTCATTTTTGTGTTTCGCTTTTACCAAACTTTTATGTTAAATTTTGAAAATATTTAAAATCGCTTTCATCCTTCATCACTTTCATAGTCTCCATACGCTCGCAGCTCAAGCTCGGTATCACTCCAATCACGTGCTTCCTTAAGAGCTTCGGTATTTAGTTCGGGTTCATCTCCAAGGACGTCCAACACATTTCCCATCATTTCAAGCTCCTCACGTTCCAATACAACATCCAGAAACTTGCTCTGAATCAAAGAACTGATGTCTTCAACCGATTCGGAACCACCCTCAGCTCCACTCAAATATGTAGTGGGTACATTATCCCCTCCAGCTTCCGGAGGTGCATCCACAAATTTCAGTTTGTGTTTGCGTCGATGTACTTCTTGATCCAACGCTTGGCGCGCTTTGTCACGCTGGAAGTCGGTCAGTTCGTCTTCAATTTCACGAACATAGTCTTCGTGAGACTCAATTTTGATGATTTCATGCGCATACCTAAAAGAAGCAAATCAGAGAGGTAACAACAACAAAAGGAGGACGAATGAATACCGCGTCGCAATGTCTTTCATGATGTCGTCAATGTACACTGCGTTTGGGTTTAACTGAGATGGCGGATTTTCTGGCGGGTCGACAAAGTATTGCTTCATCTCTGCTTTTATGGTAGTTTTTTCAATGTTCTTGTTGTCCAGCACTTGACTGATTACAGAATTAGTCGTATACAGTGCCGTTGTGCGGAGTATAAACTAATCTTACGTTGCAAGCTTCATTTTGTGAACATTATTGATGAATATCTTTTCCTCAAAGGCTCCAAACGTCAACAGGCGATAAACAAACACGTTTTTGGTCTGTCCATAGCGGTATGATCTCGCAATGGCCTGCTGCTCACCGCTGTTGTTGTCATTTTTGAATGCAACGTGGTGAAAAAGGTGAGACTTGGCAATCAAAACAACTCAAGTCACCTCGGATTCCAGCCAAGGTCTAAAAGAATCACGCGATTTGCCGAAGTCGCATTCATACCAATTCCTCCAGCGACAGTTGAAATTACAAACACATCGAATCCTTTTTCAGGGTTGTTGAAATCATCGATCATTTTCTGCCGATGCTGTGTCGTGCCCGTCATGACAAGGACTTTGTAATGGTCCAGTCTTGCTTTAACGAATTCTGTTGAAAAATAAAAAAGTTGGAGAATTATGGAGGAATTCTTGGAGTTGTCGGGAAAGGGTTGGGCGTTACCAATCGTTGGAATGGATCTTGAAAAAATCAGGACCTTGTCTCCAACAAGAATTGATGCATCCACAATCTGTTCCATCAGCGTCATTTTCATTGACAGGCGGACGTCGTTCCAGTCGTCAACAGCTGTTTGAAAAACGTCAGACACAACGCGTCACCCATTTGCCAAGTTTTTTTACTTTCGGTTTCCATTACTTTCAGCATGCTATCAATTTCGACGTTTCTGTGAAGACGACCCTTGTTTAGCAATCAACAACTTTCCAGACGGAATAATTATACCGCGCATCAGACTCCTGCCCTGTAATCCTGGTTGCCATCGCCAACTAAAGATAAAGATAGTTAAAAAAGGGCACGCAATGGTACTGATACGAGCGCAAGCAACCTTGCAAACTCCAGGATGATTGCACACCTGTTGCAATACAGTAATAATGTGAGTCAAGGTTGTAAATCATAATAAAGTCCAACATCAATCTACTACATTCATCAAGGAGTGAAATCGTGCCAGAATATTAACATGCACATCCGCTTGACCCCGAATATGGGCTAAATACTCCTGTGGAATCGACATGCAGTTAACAAATAGTCAAAAAAGTGGAGCACTCACTTTATACAGTTTTTCTTGCAACGGCGTCAATCGCACCGAAATAACATATTCATTCTTTTGAGGTAGATCTTTCTTCAATATGTCATCGTTCAGACGCTGTAAGAGAGGATCTATTATATTGACTAAAACATATAGCCGCTGTCGGGACACCATTTTGTCGCCTTCGGTTGAATCGGCGAAAAATCCTAAACATGAAAAGCAACCAAATATGGTCATGAATTCCGATCAGGGAAACGATCATAGAGGGCGTCGAGAGATTTGAATATACCGTTGGTGATCGGGTTTTGATACTGATTTCGAAACTGCTGCAGCGTCCCAAGAAATCCTTTGGAGACAAAATCAATCTGAACATACGGAGATAGCGTTACACTTCTGGAAACATTTCGAGCACCTCCTCACCATTGCAAAGTACTCTTCCAAATTATTTTGTAAAGGCCACCCAGTAAGGCATATCCTGGAACGGGATTGAACCCCTCCAATGAATGCAGATATCCCAGAAGTGGGATTCTTGATCTGCCCAAAAAAGTGTCAGGACAGCTCATTTCGTACAAGGGAGCTGAAATTACCATATGACTCTCATCACACACTACCAATCCTGGACCAGGAGATACCAAAAAGTGCGAGTATTTGGCAGAATCCGCTCCGGCCTCATTATAAAACCCATTATCGTCCATTTCTTCGGGCTTCCTCGTCAGAACGAAACGCATTAAGCTGTAAGAAATAACGAAAACACCGCCTCGATCCCGCCAAGTCTGCAATTGATTGAAGCGGTTTTTGTCTAAAGTCGCAATTTGTGTTTTTTTTTTAACCGCATCATTTCCTGCACTGGAATCATCAAAACACAGTACCTGGCCGAAACGTATATACTCCTCCCAATACATCATTGAGATACTTTTCAGGAATCCATTTGGTAATCTCATTCACCCTTCATAATAATAACATGATCAGATTCTAATCGAGGGGTCTGGCAAGAAAAAACTCACCAGTTTTCGAGCACAACCGCCGGACAAACGATCAGAACCCCGCCTGTCTGAAAAATATTTGGAAAACGCTCAATGACACTGCGTCCATACCAAAAAAAAAGATGAAGGCTTTGGCAAACCTTTAAATGTTCAGGAATGCACGGATTATTCAGCCGAATTTCCCGTTGAAGAGTGTAAAAAAATACCTAGTTGGATATTCAGCAACACTGGACACCAAGTCAAGAAGATGACTCACAATTGTCTGGAGGGTTTTACCGAGGCCCATAGCATGGGCCAAGATACAGCCTTGATGTAATGCCGTTCCATCGTCGTTCACATCTTTTATCATGATGATTGACTTCCAAAGGAATTGGACGCCTTTCACCTGAGCTTCGGATTGTCAGTCGCAATTTCAAAAAGAAGGGTTTTAGCTGAAAAGGTTCTCACTTGATGAGGCTTTAAATGCATTGCGAGGAAATCATCCACGTAGATATGTTCCTCGGTGTCGTCATGGCCGAGATTCACGATCACCTTGGCTAAGCATTAGCAAACTTTGATGCGCCACTTGACAAAACGCTTACCTTTTCTTTGTTACCAGATTCAATTGCCTCCCGGTATTGCCTTGATAACGGCGCGATATAATGCGTTAAAAACTGAATTCCGAAAGAGAAAAAAAGGCCATACGCTTCTGCACGCTTATTCGCAGCTTCTTCCATCTTCCTTCGATTTTCATGAAGATTTTGAACAGTTTGCGACGGCGCTTGAATGGGCTTCAGATTTCTGCGCCCCTTTTTTGAGGACTCCGTTGACCCATCCACAGTTGCGTCGCGCTTTCGAGAGTGGATTTGACTCAACGGAATATCATCACCAGATGTATTGCTCGATTCGTCATCTTGACGGGCTCTTTTCTTTTTCAAATTTGACGGCTTCTTTTTAGCATGTACTGCTTTGGGATCCACCAAATCATGATCATCCGAATCATCGTATTCGATCTGGTTGGTTCCGAATTTCCAAATTTCGAATTCCTTCTCCAAATTTTCGGCGAGACGCATGAAATCGTGAGAGATTCCTGGTTCAATTTCTTCCGAATGCAAGTAAATGGCTGCTTGCGCCATCGCTCGAAAGACGCTGTACTCTTGAAACAGGCGAAAATCTTGCAGAGAAAAAGCAGGCTCAGCGAGGAAGGCGTCCAGCCCCACTTCCAAAAGACGCATTGCTTTAAGGTAGCGCGAGTGGAAGTTTGGTCCAAGTTCTGAACGAAAATTCATGTCAGCGACGAATGAAGTGTAAAGAGGTGTTTTCCCATCCAACCATTCTTCCGATCATCCTTCTGCCGCGTTGATCCCGTTCTGTTCTTGCTTGATCCGCCTGTATGCTCTGTGTTACGTTGAAGATGGGTGGGAGTCGCCATCACAGGATTTTTGGCTGCAAAAATGAAACGAACTTAGCAACAAATGGTAACCTGAACATGATGCTCACGTATAACGTATCGTCTCAACAGGGCATTTTTATCCTCCGGATGGGCTGGAGGTACAACAGGTGCAAACCCTTCTTCGATAATGACATCGTCATCGGTTTGTTCGTATTCTGATTGCACATCCTTGGTAATGTTTTCCATAATATCCATTGACTCGGAAAAATTGTCGAGGCCCGCTGGTGAGTCAACATCCATGGCATCCATAACTGAAAAGTCACTGTCGCCTTTCGTGCCACGGATTATTGAGAGGCAGACGCAAGGCATTTTTTAGGTTCGACCAAACACTCACTATTTGCATCCTTTTCCAATTTGGAGTCGTGAAGCAATTTTGCGTTTTCAGGCAGTTTCTTTGTGACCCGGCGTTGATCATTTGGTTCATCGTCATCCACTGAAGTAAAAAGAAGAAAAAAAAGAAGCCGTTGTTTCAGCTGGTCGCGTTTTAAGTTTCATATATGCAGTTCACCAATGAAATCAGACATATGATCATCGGATTCGACTTCGTCAGCAGGCACTCTCGCTGTTTTTTCAACTCTTTTTTCAGAGCCAGACTTTCGAATTTTGCTCGCAGAGCTTTCTCTTGGTGCCACTGTCTGGATAGGTTGCACTTCGGGTGCATTCTTTCCGTTCATGATGGAAAGCATCCACTCAAGCTCCGTTTTTCGATAGACTGTCATTCTGGGCGAAGCATTACACTTTATAATCCAAACTCATATGATTATTGATGCGTACCTTAAATTCTCGCATGCTTTTTCGACTTGTTTCATGCTTGCATTTCTCCCGCAACTTCCAAGAACCGCCCGCTTCAATTTGGGGAGTCTTTCCTGCAGAATTCCGTCCAACTCAACAACGAATCTTTCTTTTGCTTTCGCATCATCGCGGAGACTGTAAATACGATGGGCCGATTTCAGCAGATGTGGAAGAACTTCATTGTTCCATTTTTTTTCTTGAAGCTCGATACACGCTTCAATATTTGACGATGTGGTAGAGTCGATTGTGGCAACCGGCTCCAGAGCTGGTTGTCCTGGTCTTATTGATAAAGATTCGACTGTTGCTTCAGCACCTCTAATGGTCTCCCCGACACCTGCGCTAACGTCATTTTGGATCTGTTGAGCAAGAGCCAGCTTTTCAACAGTACTTCGAGTTTCATGGTCAACTGAAGCAGCAGCAGCTGTGTTTCGATTTGGTTCCGGTTGTTTACGCTGAATCAAGGGCATCTCATCTTCCGAATCTCTTTGATCAATTGTTTCGCGGACATTTTCAGGGGGGCCAGAGTGAGTCCTAGCGCCACTGGAGGCGCGCTTTTCCGCTCGTTTCATGGCCGACTTTTCCTTTCGCGCCGCTTCTCGAATATCTTCCAGCAGCTCCGGATCTTCCTCGTATCCTTCAGAATCTGAGTCGCCATAAATAGGTAAGAGTGTATCCTCTTCGTATTCGTCGGTTTGTCCAAAGTTCGGATGTGAGCGGTTGACGGAATTTTCGCGATACCCGTCTGGGTTCCGTATTGCCGAATATGTGCCGGAATTGTCGATAAAGTCTTTATTTTTTCGTTTTTGGCCTCTTTTCAGTCATTTGTTTCGAAAAAGAGATAGAAAAGGGAAAACAAAAAGTCAAAAAACTCACCGACGATACGATCCTTCCCCATTTTTCGATATACGCGTACGTAATTCTCAAAGCGCGTGTCACGTGTTGGTAGTTTCCAAACGCCGACGAGATTTTTTGAGATTTCGAAATGTTGTCGGGCACCAGACTCGTCATCGAACGCGATCCAGTTACAGTTTCTGAGCATCCGCTTAATTTTCTTTTGTATGCATCGGACCGTGTGTTGCGCTGTGATTGGGATCGAGCCGTCTTTTCTGGATAGAAACCAGGAGTCCTCCTCGTTCGAATCCAGATCGCGTGCGGTCGTTGAAACATGGAAGGGTGTCAGATTGAAGATGAGTGTCTCTTTGGGTGTTTGAACACTGCACGAGTTTGCATACGCCCAATCGAATGAAACGGATGATGCGAATTGACGTTCGATTTCGCCCACAGTGCGCAACACAGAGACAGCATGCTGATAATCTTGCGCTATTCGTGCTGTTGCATTGGCGGATCCAGCGTGCCGTGTTTCCATCTGTTCAATGTCCATCACGCCATCGATGGCATCCATGAGCTAAAAAGCGCGGCTGAATAAACAAATCAAAGGAACAACACACAACGAAGAAGGGAGAAATAAAATACCTTTTTCCTCAGGCCAAACGACGGCAGATTGCATTCGCTCTTGAGTGTCTCCATGGTGAGGGCGCGCAGGGCGTCACCGTCTATATCGTTTGCCTCGAAAGCGTCGAGAATCCGCTGCGTCATTTGTGGCTCAAGATGCAGGGATTTGACCCAGGTGGAGACTTGGGCCGTGCTCCACTCTGATAAATCGGGCTGCTGCATTCTTGTTGGGTGAATATTTTTTTCGGGCAAGAACATTTGTGACCTTCCCGACAACGTAAAAACTGGAAGTGACAGAAATGCGTGAAAGGCGAAAGCGATTTAGACCATTGCGGCCATAAGAGGAGCTTGATCAAGTGAAGGCGGCTTTCAAATTAAAAACGCGTAACGTAAGCAATGCAGCATCAATAACTGTCAGCTCACTCGCTTTCTTCATTTCATCTGACTACGGAATGGATGGAGCATAGTTTTATTTGATTGGTATACTGAATTATTTATACATGTATCAAACCACTTGCTGACGGACAGGAAGTGACAGGTCTACGCCCAAATGGCAAGAATAGCCATTGAGGCTGCACCAAAATACATGGCCGAGAAGCAAGCGGCCTTGAACCCGGTCGTAAATCCACGAAAATGTGCGCTATGACTGACTTCCTCACTCATGAGTTCCGTGTACGTGTTGTAGAATAATATTCCTGCTCTGTGAAGGGTATTGTCAACGGTAAGTGAATTGAAAACGACGCAAATTGCGCAAGCTTACGACAGAGAGTTGAAGATTCCCTGCACAAGAATCATGTTTGTTGCATTCTCATTATACGAATGCCGGACCGTGATTCCAATCGCCACGCCCAGCGGCGTCGTTAGTGGGTACATCAGACACAGCAAGCGCTTGGAGGTCAACGACATGCTTAATGTTCCGATCAATACTCCCAGCGCCATGCCTTCAAATAGTTGATGAAATGCAACGGCAATCAGAAGCGTTGTGAAGGAGTCATCTGGAGTGACTCCGAGCGTCACTCCGATAATGAGAGAGTGAAACATGATGCCGCATTCGAGAATGATGGTTGAAATTTCTTTGGAAAAGCTGTTTGTAGATAAGTCGGCATGAGTGTCACCGTCATGGCGGTGCAAGACCTTTCCAGCCTCGTGAGTGGGTGCAGCAAAAGAATTCAGAAGCGGGAGTTCGGACTGATTTTTTTCGCGGGAATCAGCGGACTGCTCGGCAAGAACCAACACCGTGGTTTGCTCCAGTGACAAATCTTTGTTATGATCCACAGTTGGAATGGCTCCTGCCGGACTGTGCACGAGTTCCGCCCCAACGATATCCACATCGCGACCTGCACAAACTGACGCATTGTCCGTTAAGCTATTCGCGTGACAACCCCGATTGTAGCCCGATGCAGCCATTTCGATCAGTTGCGTGATAAAGGCTGCAATTAAGCCAAATACTCCCACGTAACTGGTGCCATATCTCGCCCAACCAGCATCGAGACATGGATTCCCAAAGCTTTCGAATGCGTCTGGGAGAAGGTGGATCCACGCAGTTGCGGCAATTACACCGATGCCAAACATTTTCAAAAGCTGTCGTTGCGTTAGAACGGGAAGAGTGCGGAGCGATCGAAAGACTCATCACGTTTACTTGAAGTAATCTCGCCAACACGGATGCAGTATTTTGGTTCTGTATATCGGCGGAGGCCAAATGCATCGTGGCAGTGATACCCAAAGCAGCGACGGCAAGCAATATGAACACACCGGCAATGTGAAAGCCAAGACTGTAACCGTCTAGGGCTGAGATTGCACACGCGTCTTTTGATTCGGCGGCAGTAGCTGTAAGAAAGTCAGTCGAGAGGCATCCAATGCGTGAATGCTTGGCGAACTCACAGTCACCCTTAGCAACTACTTCGCTGGCACCAACAAGTCCAACCAACGCCAGGAACAGGATGCATTTGATGGGAGTTCTAAGTGCCGTTATATGTGCAGAGATAGCGCCGTAAGTTGACCTGCTCTGTTTGACTTGGTTCATGTTGTGAGAGTATCGGTCAACAATTTTCAAGTGGCGCACATATTTCAGCAGACAAGGACAGTTCAAAGTTGATATGCCGTTCTCGCAAAAAACTTGGCTGCATTCGGTTTGTTGATCGGAGTAACGAGGCATCCGATTCGCGGTGCTCCCTGCACATCCGGTGCTGCGTCGTTGCAGCAAAGATGTGCCACTAATGCCTTGTGACGTACACGTGAGATTCGTTTCTTTGATTTTTTGTTCTGGATGATCATGGCATTCGTTGTTGTGGCGAGTTACATCTTGATCTGAAAGAGAAACTGGTTTTTGGTCAACAGCAATTGAGCGGATCGGAAGAACCTTTCGAGCCGCTTGAGTTTGGAGACGGACCCACAAATGCCATAATCCGCCACAATCTCAACGGTCAACAAAATGCAAGTCTCGAGCACTCAGAGCATGCATCGAACCACTTCTGGAACTTGAATGCAGTTCGGGATTGAAAAAAAAAAACTGAATATATTTACGTAAAGCTGGGAATAAAAGTCAAGTGTAAAATGTCGTTGGACGGAGCCCTGGCAAACCTTGACAGCGTTGAGAGTGTCGCAACACCAGCGACGGATGAATCTCTAGTTGTGGATGCAGCGATGCTGGCAGAAGAAGAGAAGCTACACAGTGAAGGCGAGAAGGCACGGCAGGAGAGACTTGCGGCCCAGGTGATTCACAATGCAGATACCCGTGCAACAAGCTTCGTCATGTTTCATCTTACATGTGCGCTTATACTTTGGCGTAATATTGTCTCTCTAGAACAACGTTGAATTCGACGCGCACATTGCCGCACAACGCCGAAGCCGTCTCAACTTCCTCATCACTCAAGCAGGCACGTACAGCAAGTGGCTGGCCTCGCGTCTCGAGCTGAGGCAGAACGAACAAGCGGCCCGAGAGAAGAGCGAAGGTGCACCAGTGGAGACCGAAGCTGCGGACGACTCAGCCGCGAAAAAGAGAAAGGGGAGGAAACCAACGGCCCAGGTACTTTCCTTTTCATCTTCTATCGCCACGGCCTTGCTTTGGAGTGGTGTTTTTGACTTGAAGTCTGGTTTGACGTTTAACGTTTTTTGCGTGCTTGGCATCAATCGATCGGCCATTCTCAAAATCAGGCTTCGAAAAAACTGCGACCAAACGAAGGAAAAGAGCTTATGAAGGAAGCGTCTTCGCTCGTAGCGGCTTCGAACGGCGTTTTACCTGTTGCGGTCGGAACAAAGGGACAACCAGGTTCATCTGCGTCCGAAAAGGAAGATTCGGGGAAAGCGGAAAAAAAACCAGAGCCAACAAAAAACCACCGACAACCCTCGCTCGTAACTGGCTGCGTGATGCGTGATTACCAGATTGTCGGAATGGAGTGGCTGATTTCTTTGTGGGAACAAGGCTTGAACGGTGAGCATATCTCTGGAGACAGACTCTCGAATTACTCGAAATCTCAGCACGCTGTCGTTTCCCATTATTAGGCATTTTAGCCGATGAAATGGGTCTTGGAAAAACTTTACAGACGATTTCATTTCTGGCGCACTTGATCGAGATGAATGTCTGGGGACCATTCCTCATTGTCGCTCCGTTGAGTACGCTCGCGAATTGGGTTTCTGAAATTCATAGGTATTGCGTCACCCGTTGGACTTCGTTACCTTTATTGCATGGATGGCTCAACATAGATCAAACTGCGATAATCTCAGATTCACACCGACACTTAAAGTCGTTCTGTATCACGGCGCTGGTCCGGACCGAGCAAACATTCGAAAAACGCAGCTTTCCGTGATGAACAAGAATTTCCCCATCGTCGTGACAAGTTTTGAAATTGCCATGAACGATCGCCGATACCTGCAAAAAATCAAATGGAAATACATTATTGTGGATGAAGGTCACAGATTGAAGAACATGAATTGCCGACTGATTCGAGAACTTAAAACGTACCCAAGTGCGAATCGATTGATTTTGTCTGGAACTCCTCTTCAGGTTTGTTATCCATTCATTCTGATACTCTGATGTGTATGGGTCGTATTTTTAACATGTATCGACTTTCTTAGAACAATTTAACCGAGCTGTGGTCTTTGCTCAACTTCTTAATGCCAGATATCTTCGAATCTATCTCTGATTTTGAGAGTTGGTGAGATATCCTTTTTTCTCAAATTTCCCCCAGGGCTTAGTTTCGTCCCTCTAACATTTAACCCCACTCAGGTTTGACTTGGATGACTTGAATAACGGCGACGGCGGCGGAATAGTTGACAAGGAATCTGCGACATCGTTAGTGTCGAACCTGCACGAAATTCTGAAACCCTTCTTGTTGCGGAGAATTAAGACTGAAGGTTGGCTTTTTTCTGTTCTTCCCATGGTTTAGGTAACTAATGATTGCTGCTCTAAAAACAGTCGAAGTTGATCTTCCGAAGAAACGCGAACTGTTGCTATTTGCGCCTTTGGTTCCAAAACAAAAGGAGCTTTATGACGCTTGTGTGGGTGGAATCAATCAGTTTCGAGAGTATCTGATCGAAAAGATGGACAGTAACGGAGGCGCTTCGTTGAGCAGCGAATTATTGGCGGTCGAACCGGATGTGAAAGGTGAGAGCAAGAATCTTGTTTCCCTGCCTTTAAACTGTCCATGGTATGGGTTGTAAACTTTCGAAAGCAGAATCTTCTGAAAACGGTAATGAAGAGGAAAGCAAACGCTCTATGCCAACTCGCCGAAAGTCCCGCCGCCTTTCGTACAAAGACAATGTGGACGATGACGAATACTTTGACATGGTTGAAGAAAAAGCGGCTGTTGATGCCGAGGCATCTGCAGTTACAAAGACAGCTCAGCCTGCTTCCTCTCGTGAGTTATCCGCGGATTTTCTGTCTTCATTTTACATTTTCCCTCGAGGTTCTTAAGAGCTAACCTTATCTTTTGCAGGGAAAATTGTTCAAAACCAGAAGCTTCAAAATCTGCTCATGCAATTGCGGAAAATCTGCAATCATCCATATCTGTTTGACGTTCCGAATGAGGAAGCGGAAAAAGATTTCGATTTCCATACCACTGAGGTTGTAAAAACCAGTCTGCCTGATGGCGGCGCTGGTAGTGCAACAGCAGCTGCAACGAAAGAAGAGAGGGCCGTGCGTCTGCCTGATATTGTCGCTTGTTCCGGGAAAATGCTCATGCTTGAGCGATTACTGCCTGAGCTTTTCAAGCGTGGGCACAAGGTTCTAATTTTCTCTCAAATGACACGTATGCTGGACATTTTGGCAGATTGGTTCGAGTTCATCAAGCATTGGTTGTTTTGTCGGATTGACGGAAACGTGTCAATTGAAACGCGGAGGCAACACGTTCGTTCTTTTCGTTCTTTTAGTTTTTGTGCTGTGAAGCAGTGGCATTAACCATTCAACCAGATTCACGAATTTAACACGAATCCGGATATGCGACTGTTTTTGCTGAGCACACGATCTGGTGGACTTGGAATCAATCTGACTTCAGCTGATACAGTCATCATCTTCGACAGCGATTGGGTTCGTCCCTCCTAAGCTACGGTTAACTTCTTTTGTCACCCTATGTTAACGACCAAAACAGAACCCGCAAATGGATTTGCAAGCACAAGATCGCGTGCACAGAATTGGGCAAACCCGTCCGGTGATTATCTATCGGCTTGTAACGAGTGGAACGGTGGAGAAACGGATTTTAGATCGCGCAGCAAGTAAAAGGAAGCTTGAAAAGCTGGTGATTCATAAATGTAAGGAGTCTTACTCTGGAGATTTGTGTGGAATGTTTCTCACATGTGAACCACAAAAAAAAAAAAAAATAGCGGAGTTCAAAGGATCCTCTGGATACTACAAATCGAACAAGAAGATTTCAGACATTGAAGACCTTGTGTCTATTCTCGCATCAGACGAGGCTGAGTCAGTAACGCTCGCCGGAGTTGACCCGGGCAGTATGAACGGAGACATGATCCTGATGGACCGTGTGATAAGCGATGATGCACTGGAGCAAATTCTGGACAGGAGTCCTGAGGCTTTTGCAAGACAAGCTGTTGGTGCCGCTGCAGCATCGTTAGAGGCTGGCGCATCAAAGGGAAAAGAACGCTTTCAGGAGGTTGCAGAGGAGAGGGACGAGTCCAATGATATTCTTGCGGGCATGAAGTGAATGCGGGAAATGATTCTTATTCTTATTCTGTCTTTTTCTCTGGATATTATGACAGCTTTGGTTGCTTGCATTGTTTGTTTCATTGAGTGGGAGTGGTGATTAACGATTGGACAGAGGGAGCGACAGGGTTCAAACGCCAAGCCAATTTGTGTTGCCGCAAAAACTTCCAAAATTAGAATGTCGGTTCCAGTTCGGGTGAGTTACGACAACACCGACTGCAACCAGACACCGGTGCACATCGACTTCTTGCAACTAGATGCCGGGGTGGAGTGCAAGCCGGCCGCTTGTTCTCGTGATGATCCGTCGGCCGTTGTTGGCGTGGGCTTCGTGCGAGAGTGTATAAGCCCAGACGCAAACTCAACGGCCCGCTTCGTTGCTTCTCGCATGGGCGCACAAGCATACATCCAGTCTACCAGATACAGCGACTCTGGCACTTGTTCGGACAAAACTGCGCAATGGCTACATCCGCTCGATACATGCTACAACGTGAATTCAGCTGCGGCCGTCTGGAAATCTGAGATGTAAGTCATCGGCACTGGCGCTACAAACGAATTTGGTTATGTTTTTTAACAAACGAGTTTTCTGTTTGCAGGTACGTGCGCAACGTGACGACTGGCTCCATCTCCTACAACGCATACTCAGACTCTCACTGCAACTCGATTCAAAAGGTCCAGAATGTCATAAGGCCGGAAACTTTTGGAGTGTGTAATAAGGATGGGACTACAGGCCTGGTTCTCCTTCTCGGGCGAGGTGCAACGACGGGAACCACATTTCCCCCTCCTATTGACCCGCCAGCGCCGAATTCATCCAAGGATTCAGCACCAATCGGAATCATTGTTGGAGCAACTCTGGCGGGAGTGGCGGCCCTGGTGGGTGCAGGGATTGCGGTTTGGTATTCGAAAGGGAGCAAAAGCAACACGAAAGATATCCCAAGTCCACCAATTGTTCCCGCCCCGATCGCTCTTTCCAACATACAGCCACGTACAATTGTGCAAGTAGAGTCATCATTTATCAGTGATCATGTCGGCGCCCAGTCTGTCACAACAGCCTCTGTTTCGGATGCAAGGAGATCGAATCTGAAAGTGGACTTTACATACGTTGAACCTACGGCGTCTCCAGGCCCTGATAAGATGGAATCAGCGACAAGCAGTTTGTTTAATGTTCTGACAGATCTGCCTCCCCCATCGTACATGGAAACAGCTTCCAGTGTGCAACTTGGGGCGTCTGGACTTTCGCAAAGCAGCGCACCTTACTTGAAAATGAAGGATATTGAGGAGGAAATTGAGAATGCCGAAAGCGAAACTCGAAAAAAGGTGCTGACTTGGAATGTGGAGAAAGTGTCTGAATGGGCTGTTGAATGTGGCGCTTCGGAAGAAACTCGGCAAAAGTTTATTGGTACAGTGTCTTTTTTCTATTTCTTTTTCTGTTTTTGTTTCATTGAGCACTGACTTTTATTTGTGACGCGGTACAGAACACAACATCGACGGCAAGGCGCTGTTGCTTTTACGCTCCGACGATCTCGAGAGCGTGTTGAAGATCAAGGCGTACGGTGAACTGCTGCGACTGCAGGATGGCATCAGACAACTGAAGCGATAGCGCGCCCACTTAAAGCGCTCTCGCCCCTAAATATAAAGTGTGGTTGAACGAACAGTAAAGCTCGATTTTGGAAATTTTGAAGTTTGTGAAACGTCACAAAACAAAAAAAATTGGCGTGCGCCAACTCGCTCATTATACTTTGCATTACATTCCTCGAATCCAGAGCGCGCTGAATGCTCGCGAAAGTCATAGGAATAATGACTAAGAGTATATCTCCATCATGTTACGACCGGTGGCATCCACTCACTCTCTTCAAACTCATATCAAATTGCGAGTGCAACAACAACCTTCAAGTACTGAACTTTAAAACAGCTCTTCATTGCTCTTCTATGAAATACTTTCATCCTTTCACTTCTACCTCCTCTCTAGCACCGTTCAACCCCCAACCCCTACCCCCCCAAAAAAAAAAATAAAAAAAATAAGAACAAAGTGGACCCCACGAATCAATTCCACACCTCCGGTGCAGCCTGGCTATAACAATGCGCACACTTCTCTGCATCCACCCATGAACTTGCCACACGCTTTTGATACAGATTCATATGTGCGCTCTGTGGCATTTCAATCTCCGCCATGGCGGGTGATCTGCTTGTGACGAGGGATTTAACAAGCTTGTAACGCGTTTCATGGTGGCAGAGGAATTTAAAGTCGTTGGGAAGTTCAGCTTGCTGGCTCTGGTGAGACATGGATGGTGGTAAAAAGTTGGTTGGTAACTGGTATAAAGGAAAACTTCTGGTTCTATAGGTTTGTTTCACTCACCACCACATGGTTGAACCACTTTCCAAGCGAGCGCCCATCTTCTACAATTGCGTTTCGTTCAGATACCAGGCAATGCAGCGGCAGGAACCCTTCGTCTCCAGACGTTTCATTTTTTCCCTTCGCCCATCCATCGACATATGAGACACTGAGAACGAATTCAAGGTTGGTTATTGTCAACGAACAGTTTTTGTAGAAAAACTTGGCAGCAAACAATCAAACTTACGATACGCGGACGACATCTCCAACAGCCAGTCGCACTTCATCTGCCCGAAGGTTTTCCAAATACGGGTACAAAACTCGGTAGAACCCGCTAAACTCATTGCTGGGCAAAAATCGACCTTGAGAATCAACACCTTGTTCCAGCTCGCGCGCAAATTGATCAATTTTTGGGCTTGGTTTTTCAGAAAGCGCTTGCTGTGCAGCGAGACTAGGTTTCAAAGTTTTGGAATGGAATTCAGGTGTTGGGCTGGTTGGAGTTTCGGGTGCGACAGGGATTGCGATTTTATCAGCAGAAGCGATAATGGATGCGGCTACAGCTTCAGCTGCAGCAGAAAGGTTCTGAGCGTCACTTGCGTGTCGGTGAAAATCGGTGATATCTTCTTCTGAGTCGTCTTGATTGCTGATTTCTGTTGTGTCATCAAGTTCTGGCTGGAATTCCCATAAGGGGCTGGCCGAACCTTCATTATCCAATACAGCTGAAATTGCTGTTGGTGGAGTTGCTTGTGTGGAGGCGTCTGCATCCTCGTCTGAAACACTTGGATCCATCACTTTTAACGAATCGGCGGGCTTGTTGTTTTCAACTACTTCTGCAACTGCCACAGTTTCAATAACATTTGCAATCACTGAAGGAGCAGGTGTCAGCGGCGGTGAGATGGGCCGGTCAGACGCCTTCTCATTCGATCCTTTTTTCGAAGGAGTTTCACGCAAAGGACTTTCTTGACCGCTAAACCGGCCAGCCAATTCTGTTTCCTCAAACGCGGCCTTCATCGCATCACGGGCCATTTGATTGAGCTCATCCGCAGAATACTTGGGATGCTGTTGTAAGTTTGGTTTCGACGAACCAAAAACTCGGCCAAAGATCCCACTTGTACTTTTTCGATTTTGTTGCTCAGCGGAGATTGCGGTATTGGCATTTGTTTTTGCGCCTTTGGTAATGATCATTTGCCCATCTTGTTTCGAAGAGCCGTTGGAATCGGCAAGTGCGGCTGTAGAGACAAATTGCCCAACTCTCCATCCGCGTGGTACCCGAGGAATTCCCCATAGATGAGTTCCATCCCCTGAAACATTGTTCACGAATGTCAGCATACAACGCAAAAAAAAAAAAAAAAAAAAAAAAAAACGCAATGCCACAGAAACAAACTACTAAAAAACCTTTAGCAACAAGGACGACGGGAACATCCAGAACAAGTGAGTCGATGGCCGATACGCGTACTGCCGAAACAGGCTGCGGCGTCTGCAGCCTATTCATGGAGTCTCCCAAAACCGTATTCATCACCCGCACACTAATACGCAGCATATGTAGACAAGCAAATGGCAGCCGATTCTGCGGCGTATCGGGCATGGTTGGGCATGATGCAACCGAATCAGGTATATTAAAGTGAAAGCGCCGCGTCAATCCGCTTCCTTCCAAACCCCAATCGAACGTCTGTGTTGATAAACGAACGGCAATCGCGCTGCTTGGTGGTCGCTGGTATGTGGCAAGGGTTTTCGGCAGGTGGAAGTGAATGTGGGTGATCAAACTTGCAGTGATGCTGTGTACTTGATGTTCGATTGATGTCGGTTTGATGGCCATTGTGAAGGGAATTGCGTCGCCAATGTAGTGATGGAGACGAGCAACGTCCAAATCGTACAAAAGTTTTCCAGAATCTTTAATGGGAATCGGCTGCGTTGATGTTTCAGCTGTGCGAATGGATGGATCCAAGGGATCGCTGAGTGCAAATGAGAATGGGCTGATCAAGGCCGTGTCCTGGGATATTGTCCCTGGCACAAGCAGGTTGAGACGATTTGAATAAATCATGGGCCGCGGTTGGTTTCGAATATATGCTATTGTATTTGTTTGAAGTCTAGTGAGTATGGAAATTCATGCGCTCAAGAGCGAAGCACGCACCAGCTCGTAAACCTGAGGGGGTCATTAGAGTGACGGGCACAGTGAAAACTTTCTCTTCGATCCCATTTGCAAGGGTATTTGCGGTCACAGATACTTTCAATTCGTAAACGCATTTCGCATTGATTGGAACAGCGGCGGATGGATTGGCGGAGGGTGCTGATTGCGAGGTGGGAATCGTGACGACTGGTGTCGCAACAGATGGAGGCAGAGATGCAGGCAGCTGCAAGACCACAGGAAGGCCATGTTCCCCTCGCAAGAGAGGACCTGTAAAGAAGGTCAGTTCAGGTGATACAAGACGAAGGCGACGTGGAAGCAAGGAATTCAAACAACGGTGGGCAATTTCAGTGAATCAATGAAACACCTTCGTAGACAGTGACGTGCAGTGACGCCACCTCCTTTACAGCTTCCATTGGACCATCGACAACAGGTGTGAGAGGCATCCCATTCGCATTGTACAAAGGCTTGCGAGGGCGCCAGGCGGCTGTCCATGTGCCACGCAGCAGCACCTGCACCTGTGATAGCATCGAATAAAGAGACGAGTTGCAGTGGTGAGAATCGAGACTATTCATGCAGTGCTATTTCCATGCAGATGAGGACGGAGATTGCGCCTGTACCTTGACGGTTTTGATGGACGCTGCAACGCTGACGTACACATGCCCTCGCAACGCCGATCCGGCTGTTCCGACAGCACCCGAACGTGCTTGCTCACTCAGCGCAGCTTTTCCGTCTTGGACAAACAGAACAGACTGAAGCAGTTGCATAAATCGGGAAGGGTTAATATTTTTGTAAATGGGGTGAACCTGAGCAGTCCGCCCTTGATTACGCTTGCGCTTTTGCTCTCCTCTTTCCTAGAAAAGAGGTAGGAACAGCCCGCCGATTTGTGATACTTTGCCAGCATTGAGTTCACGTTGCCAACTGTCCGAACGACTTGCTCTCGCACAAGTCTTGCCCTAAGCTGTGACCCCAGGGATTTGATGCGTTGTCTGCGCTGCTACCCGCATAACAAGGGTAGAAACAGAATCGGTCAATGGTTTCGGAGGAAAAAAGCCTGCTTTTTGATTCAGGTAAACGGTTCTCCGACGGGAAATATTTTTGTCATGTGTCAATCTTTTCAACCGAAACCAGCAACCTTTTCATCAAGCCACTGAACATCTTGCTCAAACCTTTTTACGAATGGTGCTACTGAGATACGCTCGCTTGCGAGCCATTGCGCTTGACCAATAAACTGGCGCCAACTAAAAGGTGAAGGGTGCATTGACTGATCTTTCCTCACAGGAAAGATAAACGAGTCGCTATTGTTGTTTAATACTGTAAACTAGTAAGCAGTAATCTGCCAAAGAACACGTGCATCAGCAAATGCTGTGAACTTGGTAGTACTCAATCGTGCCCCGAGCGTCTCCATTCATGGACAGCGCCTTGAGAAACGCGCAACCTCCTGCCTCGTCAAACCCTGAGAAACTGTCCTTGTTTATCTTGGCAATCAACAAATTATCATGCACAAACAAGTTGCGGTTCAATCCAAATATGGGTTCAGAATATGGCTGACCCAAGATCCCGCCACTGCCACGATCCTCCCATGGTAAATGCCGGAATACCCCGCTGGGTGATATGAGAAACATGAACGAATCATCGCATTGAAGGAAACGAGAATTACTCGACCAAGGTACACCAGAAAACGCTCCAAAAATACTCCCAGTTTTAAGTTTGATGAGTGTTAGTGTGTTTCGCTTTCCATCGCACCAAAAGTGAAAATGTTCAGCCGAGCTTTTGCCTGGGGTTCCATGATAGAGGGGACTCGTAACGATATCTGGAGCAACTCGAGAACTGAAAGAAACCGGAAGGTATTGCTTGATAGCACGCATTATCTCCATCAGGTTCTGGTGCGGGTCCGTCTGAGACAGAAGTAGCACATCTGAATTCCATTGGTTTTCCCCAGATCGCGTTTTCCCTTTCAATTGGAAAGCAAGCATGCCCTGCACAGATTCAGGAAGCAGAGCTAAGAATGGCTCCAGCAAATTGGAGTGTGAAGCTGGGATTTTGAGCAATTCCACTACAGGAACCAGGGGCTCAATCAACTTTTTGGCCAGTCCAATTTGAAAATCGTCAGCAAGATTCGATTCCAGAGCGAGGTCCCCTTCCGTACCCTGACAGGCTTTGCACCAAGCAATCAGGATTCTCCAACGATCTATCGGTGCAAGCGGCTCAAACAGCAGCAGCGTCTCGACTTCTCGTTCGTTCATTTGCGCCAACGCCTTCCGACCACATTCCAACGACAGCGGCAGATCCTGCGACATTTTGCTGAGCGCAAAGGATTTTCTGTCCTCGATGCCGTGGATTCTATCGCACAGAAGGTAGAATTCGAGCGCATGCTCCGCAGACAGTTTGTTTTCCTTGACAAGATAATCGATGCACTTTTGCACAAGGTTTGCAGCAAGGATTTCGTCCGCAAACGCAATCACGCTGGCAATGAGCGATGGCGCAATCTCCGCATCTCCAAAGTACAAGAAATCGAGCACAATCTTGCCAATCTCTGCACGAACGGTTGGGTGGTTCAGTGTGAGTTTCCGGCCAGTTGGTTTCGCTAATGTCCGCCCGTCTTTGGTAAAGTGGGCCAACGCCAGGTTCGTCTCGTCAGTTGCCGGTTCGGAATTTTCTTCTGCAGCCGTCTCTCTTCCTTGCGTCCATTTTGCGGAGAGGGCCTTTTTGTAGTAGTCATTCGTTGAAGCAAGCACAACGGCGTGGGCAACCAGCACAACGCCCCCTTCAAAGACAAGCTCCACGTCAGTGTATGTAGTATCGTTGCGGATCAGTACCAGCAAAGCTCTGGTTGCTCCATTGGACATTTCCATTGCTCGTGACGTTTCACAATGGGCTTCCTTGGCCACCCGTCCAATCAACACGGCATGGTAGACATTGCAATCACTTCAGTCGGTCTGGAACGTAGGTTGAAAGGGATTGCGGCCCATGTTTTGAGGTGTCGCAGTTTTCGATACGTTTGTCAAAATTGATTGACGGGGTAGTGCAAACCGCGTGCTTGTGGAGAATTTTGGCAGGCTTTCTGTTGAGTAAATGAGGGACAAGAGGGGGTGCAAGCATGTATGTTGTTGCTGGGTGATGTGGGCTGTGGAATGGTGTAATGTGGTTGGTCTAGCGCTTCTTCTGACGAGTAGCTACATCATTGGAAGCATGTCGGGTTGCTGCCAAGGAGGACGCATATACATTTCGAAATCAGATTTGTGAGAGAGTGGCATGGACATTCGTCGCTGCAGTGCTCCAACGTCTGTATTCGCTGCTGATGCTGATAGATCCGCCAGTAGACATCTTTGGAGATGTTCTGCTGGCACCGAGAAGAGCGCGTGTCGAAAATGGCGTTGTCGCCGGTGAAACCTGCAGATGCAGAAGCGGTGTTGTTTGTCCGATGTCATTCTACACGCTATTTTTGCAGTTATTTATTTTTTTTTATCACTGAGACAATGAATGAAAAAAAAAACTGTTCCAGAATGTCCGAAAATAAAACAATGAACTAAATTTTTTTTTTAATTTTCCGTGCATTACCATAAACAAATTGCGCGGTTATTTATGCGTTATTACCCAAAAAAAGAACACAGATGTTCCCCACAGCAAAGCAAAGCAAAAACAGTTAACACGTTGGCGAAATGTATATTTTTAATTTTTTTTTACACAACAACACTCATTGAATTCCGTCGCCCCTTCTCCACATAGAAAAACGGGTTGTCCATTGACACGGGTTCCAAATCCAACTCCGCCTCCTCCTCACCAGAACTCAACTTCCCCATCGAGGACGACGACGACAACGACGGCGCGCAATCATCCTGAGAAACCGCCTTCTTTCCTTTTGGTTTCAAAACATGAATCCCATTAATCTTGTACGTTGCGCGTCGGTTCTGGAACCAGAAACGAATCTGTTTCGGTTGCACTCCAAGCGTGTCGGCCAAACTCGACCGTAACGCTGCACTCGGGAACGGGTTTTTTTCAAACAGGCCCACGAGGAGTGATAGTTGCGATTCGGTGGGTTTGAATTTACCCGGTTTGGTGGGTGCAGAGGCTGCTGTTGCTGCTGCTGTGAAGGTGTTGTTGGTGCTGTTGTGGTGTTGGTGTTGTTGAGGTGGTGACGAGTGCTGCGCGTTGTTGTGAGGTCCGTTTAAGGGTGTGCGCTCGCTGGTTGCAGATAAGATGGCGTACTTGGGTGAGTTGGGCGAATTTGGGGAAGTTGCTTCAAAGGTTGGAAGGGAGACCGAGTCCGAAGGAGACACGTTGGCTGACGCAATGGGAAGTGGAGCAGCAGCAGTGAATGGATTGGGGTTGTACATCTGAAATGGGAATGGCGCAAACTCAGGTAAGGTTGAGAAAAGTTTCGGGTTGTAGCCGAGACTTTGTTGGTTGAACATGCCAATCATCATGGGCGTTGAAGGAGCTGAATTGGAATCAGAAGCAAGATTCAATGCTTCGTAATCCAAGGATTGGACAGGTGGTAGCATAAAGTTGGCAGCTGGTAGTGACATGCGGCGGTCAAAAGATGCGTTGGTAAGAGGCAATGGTTGGTAGCCTTCTGGTGCCGACTGCCTCCTGTCAAACAAGTAGGCAAGTGTAGCGTCACTGATGTCGTCGACAGTGGCGGGGGAGCCCATGATTTGTTGTGAAAGATTCTGCATGTTAATGTTGAAGATGGAACAGGTGGTTTTCCGTCGGGAAAGTTGGGCTCTTAATCGCTTGTTTTATGTGGGATTTGCGTTTCAAAAATAATTGAAATGAATGAAACACCTCTCCACCCCTTACAACACATAAATAGAATTTTTCAACTATACTTGGCGTGTGTGAAACGTACCGTTTCCCGTAAATAATGAGGCCAATGACTTGGTAAAGTCTCATTCATGGCGAGTATGAGGTGATACTTTCGCTTCCAATGTTACGCAATCGTTGGAAACTCGCTTACTCATCCGTCAACGATATTTCGATATTTCCAACCGAACATGTGGTAGTAATGCACATTGGCTCATTCAGCATGAGCGAATGCTCAAGGTATTTATTTCGCATTTTCATGTTATGTTGTGTGTGTCAATGATGCCTGAAAGCGCAAAAAGAGGCCAGATGCCGATGGATGGTGTTTACGACGATGCAGGTTGCTCCGCAGACATTCAGACGCAACGTAAGGCACGCACTTTGAAACAAAGCAAGGAATTTGCCCGGTTCAAATCGCCGAACGAGCACTCTAATCATTCAAAAATTATCACTCAAAACTTGAAGAAAAAGAGTACTCTGAACATTCTACAATTCAAATACAACGAACGTACTTGGTGTCGCTTCACTGCTGCCTCCCTTGTCGGCGCCATGAACAATTAGCAGCTGAAAACAACACAGGCCATCTCTTCTACGGTCATTGAAACCAACTGTCTTGCAACGCGTAAACCTTTCTGAAAAACTAGATTCACCATAAGGAGAGACGGGCAAGCAAGCAGGTCAGCACGCCTGCAGTCACCAATGTCCAGCAGCACACGCACCTGCGGAATGGGAATTTCAGTTTGACGAAAAGGAACCCAAAATGCAAGTGAAAAATGAAACTGAAACGCAAAACAAAAAAAGGAAAATTGTAGTTTTGGAATAGTCATCAAGTTTCACGTTTCGGGGTAAGCAGTAATCTCTATAAATACACGCTCTCTGTTTTTCCTCAACAGGTCAGCTATTCTTCCACCTACCAACAACATGCAGTTTTACACCGTCATCGCCGCCTTTGCCACCTTTGCTGCTGCCGACTACCAACCCTACAATCCATCTGTCGCCGCTACCGCTGCTGCTGCCGCGGCAGACTTCCCGAATTACGCGGCGCCTGCACAAACGCTCCTCGCTGGTGCACAAGTTACTGATTTGTACTCTGGCGGTAAAAGTTCAAGTATCGCGATTGCGGTGGTCGCAACTGTAGCAACGCTGTTGTTTTAGTGTATACCGATTTCTTTTTCGTTTCATTGGGGGGGCCTTACTTCGCAACACCATACCGCCGCCGAAGCCGCGTGAGACTTTCCTGTTTCCTTTTTATTTCTTCAATAAAAGTGAAGAAGCTGCACAACCAGTCAGTGTTACTTTACTTATTATTTACCGCGTTTCAGAATTTAAATAAAACGTGTTTGATTTATAAGCATGATCGGATGACATGATGGAGATGTTGAATATAAAAAGATAAGATTTATCATCAATGATTAAACCATGATCAACATAAAAAGCTCACTTTCTTTGCACTTGCAACCAAAACAAACACACACACGCCTTCTCTCTCATCTCTAAAAATGCACTTCTCCTTCGTTGCCGTCGTCGCCACCTTTGTGTCCGTTGCCGCCGCTCAGGCCGCCCAGACTGTTGTCGCAACAGCACCACCTGCCACCTCCGCCCTCTACTCTGGTGCTGAGACCGTCGGCGTCGCTGCTGCCGTTGCCGCCGTCGCTGCCATGCTTCTGTGAAAGAAAAAACACCCCGCGTTCCCAATTTGACCTCCTCTTTTTTTCCCTCAAGTGCTGGGCTGGATCCATGTGTTTGCCCTGTGTTTCATTCTTGCATTCTGTTGGACTTGTTCTTTTAAGAATAAAAAGCAAATGCTCTTGGCAGCATCCATTGAAAGGGTTGTTGTTTCGGTGACTGTGATGCTATCGACTGAGCACGAGTTGTGACATGCAACGCAAAGCACTGACTCAATCAATTGGTGGCGTCATCCAATCACCCTCCCTTCTCTCTCTCTGTTCACACCCACACACCCACCCACTCACACACCCACACAGCCTCCATCCTCCCAAGCAAGCACTTCTTCTTTACACAACTCGCTGTGCCAAACCCAGCTTTGAAACACGCACGCTTTCTTTCATGTTTCCACCTGAAAATAATGACAATTGGTTGTTTAATCCCCCCCAAAAAAAATTGGAAAAAATTCTCCGACTGTTGGAAACCTCTCAAATTGCATTTGTTTTTTTTTGCCCTTCTCACAAATACACAAAACTATCTTCAAAATGCAATTCTCCGCCGCCGCCATCATTGCCGTTGTCGCCTCCGTTGCCGTTGCCCAGTACGACGCCCCCAAGGCCACTGAGGTCGCTGTCGCTCCTGCTGCCCAGGCTACTGCCCTCTACTCTGGTGCCCAGACTGTCAGTGTCGCTGCCGCCGTTGCCGCCGTTGTTGCCTTTGCCCTTTAAAGCTCCCCCCCACCACATGCATCAAAAGAGTTAGGAGTTGTCCAGTTTCTATATTCAGTTAGACCGGGGGAGGCCAAGAAATGCTCCCCCCAATTTGTTTTCTTCACACTGGCAGCGCTGTCAATAAAGTGAATTCTGTAGTTGTTGAAACGTCTCATGAATGATACCATATGATCTGTTTCCCAATTACATAGCACAGTTTCAAGTCGACTTGTATGTCAGATTCCCAACCATTTTTTTTTTTTTTTTTGCGCCTGTCCCATCTTGTACGAATAAGACGTTTCAGGCGATAGGAACACTCTCGCCCAGAGTCTTCAGCGACACTTCCCCAGACCCTCGTTTCAACGGCTTTGGTTGCGATGGATCCGGTTTCCAGCCAATCTGCAAAAAAAGGGTTCAATTTCAAACGTTTCAAACGTTTTTTTTTTTTTTTTTTTTTTTTTCAAACTACTACGTACCATATACAGGATTTGGAAAGTGGCAGGGATGGATCCATCTGGGTTCCCGTAGACGGCTGTATTTGTTTTAAAACAAAAAGAATGTGAGTAATACCGATGAAATCAGTCGCATGTATATTCATTTTTAAACCTTTATAAATTTCTGCTGCTGCATCGATTGTATCCCGATTCAACGAAGCTGTTCTATTGCCACAAAATATTGGTGAGCAATCCAGCAAAAAACAGGCAAGATAAGCGTACCGATTAAAGATGGCATTTCCTTCTCCCATGTCGCTTAAATCTTGAATCAGTTCGTACATGGATGGATACTTGATGACAATCTCATCGGTATCCACTAAAGAAAAGAAGAGTTTTTCCCGCGTGTGTGAAAAAATTAAATTGGGTGCATTTGTCGATTAGCAAAGACACTGAGGGGGGTATTTTTTCTTTTACATGTTGTGAGCGTCAACCCTGCGCGCGATAATAAAGATCCCAAGTCCTTCATGTCTTTTTTTGGAGATGAAAAGAAAAACATCAACACAAAAAAGGAATCCAGCAAAAGGAAAAGCGTGTGCGAGAAGACATTACCAGCCATAGGAGACACGTGAGGTGCAACACCTCCTTCCCGCTCAATTTGCGCCAACTGAAGCGATGTTCTGGGGGAAATTGCGCGATAAGGGCGTGTCCTGATGTTAAAACACAAAACATTTTTTTGTTTCAAAGTTTTACCTGAGTTCATACAGTGTATCTCCACCGGCCATCGCGCCAATAAAGACACTGTCTGGTTTCAAACATTTTCGAACTTGAATCAGAGTCCCTGTTTATGCGGGGATAGGAAAATTTTGCGGCGTTCAATGTATTTCGACAAACAGACTTTCATCACGGGGGATTTCGAGAGTTTTACCAGGAAGGTCATTCACCCAGTGCAATGCCATACTGCTCATTACGCAATCGAAGGAATCTTCTGGGAAGGGCAAAAGTTCTTCGTCACCGACGACCCGCTCAATAGGGACTACGTTTTTTTTTTTTTTTTTTTTTAAGGATAAAAATTTTGTGGGGGGAAAAAAATTTTTGGGGGGGGGGGGGGGCGAGTTTTTTTTTTTTTTTTTTTTTTTTTTTTTTTTTTTGAAGGATAGAAAAAGGTGAGAAAGGTCAATTGAACGGGTGAAACTGCGTTTCCTCCGGAGTAAACCAACCTTCATATTTTTTATCCTGGTCTCGAAAGAGCATTTTCTCTGTGTTTCCCCCGCCAATTCGTGTCAGCCCAAATAAACAGAAAAAAAAAAAGCTTTCAACGCACCAGCCGAATCCATCATGACCAGTTTATCCATCATGTCCTTATCAACGTATTTGACAATATGCCCCGCACCGCTCCCGAGATCCAATACATTCGGAAATCTGCGTTTAATGTCCTTTTACAGGGAAAAAAAAAAAGTTCAGCGATACTGCACGCGTCCGAATCGTAAGTTCTGGGGCAGGGGGGAAAAGTCCAGGGCACAGTATATATTTGGGTAAATATATCGCTTTTTTTTTGCGACTCACCAGGAGTCTATCGACCAGCCTATCGGCCACTTCGTCCCGGATATAGTCAAACGTGGACGAATCGCTGAGTGTTGCGGATGCGTTTCGCTGCATCCGTTTGATGGACCGATCAAAGACACGCATTGCGTTTGCATTGTTGTTGTTGTTGAAGACTCGTGGAGTCGTTGAGAGGTGCCGCGCGGATGCTCTCGTGAGAATGCGGTGGAGATGCATGTGTATATTTTTTGCGACTTCCACTATTTTACTGTTGTAAAAAATAAAAAAAAGCAACATAAAGTAAAATCGAAATGTCGACCGCAGCATCGGAAAAGAACCGTCCCTCAGACCAGGAAATCGTTGCGCAGGTGGACCTGAGGACCGGAAAAGTGGATCCCCCCCGCGCAATACTGACCCCTAAAGTGCCCGCTATCATACAGTTCAACGCAATGAAACAGGACCTGCAGTCAATTGCGTCCAAGCTGGGCGAGCTCGAGCAAGAGAAGGACGAGCACAAGTTTCGAATTTACAACCTTCCGTCAACACTATTCGAATGCATTTTTCTCATGTCGCGCTTTCCCATATCAAAAAAAACTCGTCCAAATCAGGATGGTTGTTGATACCATGACACCCTTGGATGGCGGCAGGAAATGCTTCAGACTCGTCAACGGCGTCTTGGTCGAACGGACGGTGGGCGAAGTGCTGCCCACTTTGAAACTGAACATGGACAACGTGCGTTTTTCAAAATAGTTTTTTTTTTTGTGTGTGTGTGTGTATGTGTTTCGTTAACCCCTCCCCCCATTGCGCATGGTTTCAGATTGACAAGATTGTGCAGCAGCTGGTTTCGACTTACAAGAAAAAGGAGGAAGAGTTTATGGCGTACCAGGTGAGCAATGCAACGGCGGGGAACCAGGTGAATCGAACGTTGCTAACCGCAACTACAAATCTTCAGAAAAAATGGAACATCCAAGTGAAAGGATGAATGGATGAAAGGGGAGGGGAAATGGGGATCAAATGTAGAGGGAGTAGGATGGAGGGGAGAGGGAGTGTGCGGGGCATTGTTGCATTGAATAAATGCCTGGTTAATTGCGCAATATTTTATGAGTTCAGCACTCATTCTTCCGAGAAACTGCGCCATCGATCGCCTCAACAAACCCACAACACACAAAGGGTCCAAGGCAGCGCCATCGACATGCCAGCATCCTCCGTCATCCACAGCCTGGACTGCAGCATAGAGCAAGTCAACTTCCACGAGTAAGAGACACCTGAGTTCGCGTTCTTGACACAGAAGTACAGTCCTAACCAACACTTCTCTTCCTCACCAACCACCTCTCCCAACATAGACATTATCTTACAACCATCACACGCTTTCACAAGCTGATTTCGCAAACCGTAGACACTGCGCCATCGTTGAAATTCATCCGGACTCTCCTTTTCGACCCCATTTCCTTCTTTCTCGCTTTGCTAAAGCTCCACATGGAATTCCACGACTCCCATTCGGGTTCCTTCACTCTCCGATGGTTACGCAGCAAGATTCTCGAATACCACACCTTCAGCACCAGTCTCCTCTGGACATGCGCATACCCAAGCCCCTTCAAAAAAACGTCCTTCACCACAGACACCACAACTCTGACTCGGTCCTTGGAGACACAATTTATGCACCGCATTTGGACTGAACCTGCCGATTACTTTGAGGAAGTCTATTTTGTTGAGCGCGACGCGGACCATGAAGCGGCTGTGGTTGAGCTTGTACGAGTTGCTTTACGGCGGGGTCTCTCAGCGGTGGGTGTGCGGTGCGTGGATTGGGAGCGCGGGGTGCTGTTTTACGGGCCATCTCGTTTGAATAAATCTCAAACGTGATTTCCCAAAAGCGTGTTCAGAGTAGCATACATTTCCTCTTAATACGCAAAATAGGGTCCAGCCCATTTCTGAGACCTACGTCGCAAGTTGGGGTGTGCTAATGCTGAAATCACTAAGGTTGAGATTCCAGTCGCTGCCGTAACGCAGCGTTTCCAAACGAAGGACCTGTACTCTGGTTCTCAAGCTGTCTCCGTCATGTCGGCTGCTGTCGCGATTGTTGCGGCATTTCTGTAAATTCTGAAAGTTGAATATCTTATCCTCATCAATAAACAACGGTCATAATCAGCGTATCACTACCTCTATTCATTACTCAATAAATAACGTCCTAATAAATACCTCAAACAAAGAAAGAAATAAAAGGTTGCTTAATCTAGTCTAAGTCCATCCCTCCAAAAAGTTCCGCCTCTATTTCTGCCGCCAGTGCTTCTAATGCCGCCGCCTGCTGCAGTTCCCATTGCCGCTGGATCTCTGCCATTTCCTTCTGGATCAGCTTCTGTTGCAGCACCGCCAGAAGCCTCGGCTGCCTATCGGGGGGTCCGTTTTGGCTCTTGTCGAATCCGTGGGCTGGAAATCATTGATGTGAGTGAAGCAGAGGAGGAGAAGCCAGATAATAAAATTGAAGACAAACCGATTCGACTAGCATTCACCCCGATTGCGGCCGGCCTCGCAGCAGAGCACGGCACGAGCACCTCGTCAATGGCAACAACTCCGATTGCCAGCGGTGACGGCCGGTACGCCCTCGGCGGGAAGAGCAGCAGAGATTGGAGATCCTCCGCCTCGGATTCTTGCTCCACTTCGAGAGAAATTTCGTCAGACGAAATTTTTGAGGCGCAACCCACCCCCACAGCCGAATCTTCGGCACCGCCTGTTTCATGTGAAAAAAAAAAGGGGGGAGGAAGGAATAAAAGGAGACGGTCTCCAAATTTAGAATAAACTTTGATAACTTTGAAAACAAGTCGTCACCTTGTGATGAAGCGTTAACCACTTGCTCCGCAGGTTTCTCGGCAAATATGATCTTAATTTTTTTCGGTCGTGCTTGTCGTTGATCGGCGTGGCTCATGTCCTCAGCGCTGCGCTTGCTGGACTTGCGCGCAGGAGCTATCGACTCCAGTGTTTGGTTTAACTGTGTGTGTGTGGCAGGTTTGTCGGTTAGAAAAAGTGAAAAAGCAAAGTGAGAAGGAGAGACGGCTAAACAAGGACGTATCCTTTTCGAGATTCCGGTGAATAGCGCCAGGCGCGTTGGGAAAAACAGGAGGATAGTTTGGAGGAAAAGACTCGCTCTTTCGAAGGTATATTCCAAAACGTGCCTCGCCCTTCGCACAAAACATCGCCTATCCCAAGATACTGCGCGCGATAACTTAGGACACTATGCCGCACCCCAACGGTCGCAGAGGTTCAGCCAACGAGACGCACGCGTCAGGTACCAAACAATGTACTCCCACCGGTTTGAACCGTTTGGTCCCCAAAGAAGTGGGAGAGGCCAGGAGAATATTCTTTACCTTCTCAGAACGCCTTTGCTGAAGTCTGGCAGAGCGGCGGAGGGCTGGGCGTGGGATTACGGTCGTTGCTCTGGTCATTTGGACTTTTTTGACTTCAAAATTTTCTTTCTGTGGCAGATTTTTCAAGTGGTTCGGATTTCCCCCCTTCATTGCACAGACGACCCCCTGAACATGGAGCGCTATTGCAGCCAGCGGCGTGCTCATGCGTTACGATACTGAGCAGTAGTGAATTTTAGAATGGGTAGAGATGGTTGCTTCGGCGGCGTGTTGCAGGAATGAGCAGGGCTCCGCGCGCAAAGAGGCACATGAAGAGTACCGTTTCAGGCACATTCTATTTCTAGTGCCAGGTATATGATATTTCTTTATATGCAGCATCACAACAGATTCATCAAAAAGTCCGCAAATCTCAGGTTCACCGCGCATCCCATGTAGGTAAAATGTTCAACCTCACATACAGTCACACGCCTGAATCCTTCACTTCTTCCGCACCCGGCGCACAGATGCCCCATTTTTGGGTGCACTCACCGCAAATTGGAAGAGCCCAGGAAATCCAAAGATACCAGTTATGTAATTGGGGACTGACAGAAGCCGAGTAGCGCAAAAGTCACAACCGCTCTATGACCCTCATTTTTTCTTATATCCCACAATGAATGCATTAATAACACCTGAAACACCTGGGCCCTTGCCGTTTTCATCAGTACTTAGGGTCCCCATTTTGCTGAAACAAACAACGGGACGGAATGAACATGTTTCATCTTTCAAGCACATAAAAACAGCGATGCAGTCACCTCAAAAACAAACACATCCTCGACAAGAATATCAATAACGGAAATGCGATCCTTCTTCCTCACATCTGTCATTATCCTGGCCACTTATGCGGCAGCTCACGAAGAAACCGCCACTGCGACCAAAGTTATTGCTGCCAATGCCCAAGTCACTAAGGTAGAGATTCCAGTCGCTGCCGTAACGCAGCGTTTCCAAACGAAGGACCTGTACTCTGGTTCTCAAGCTGTCTCCGTCATGTCGGCTGCTGTCGCGATTGCTGCGGCATTTCTGTAAATTCTGAAAATTGCACGTCTTTGTCCAAAGTGATCCTCATCAATGAACAACAGCCAATCATTGAATATTCATCTTATTATTGCCTCTATTTATTACTCAATAAATACTGTCCTTATAAATACCTCAAACAAAGAAAGAAAGAAAAGCTCGCTTAATCTAGTCTAAGTCCATCTCTCCAAAAAGTTCCGCCTCTATTTCTGCCGCAAGTGCTTCTAATGCCGCAGCCTGCTCCACTTCCCACTGCCGCTGGATCTCTGCCATTTCCTTCTGGATGAGTTTCTGTTGCAGCACCGCCAGAAGCCTCGGCTGCCTGTCTGGGGGTCCGTTTTGGCTCTTGTCGAATCCGTGGGCTGGAAATAGTTGATGTGAGTGAAGCTAAGGCAGAGGAGGAGAAGCCAGATCATAAAATTGAAGACAAACCGATTCGACTAGCATTCACCCCGATTGAGGCCGGCCTCACAGCAGAGCACCGCACGATCTCCTCGTCATTGGCAACCACAGCGAGCGACAGCGGTGACGGCCGGTACACTCGCCGCGGAAAGAGCAGCCAAGGGTGGAGATCCTCAACCTCGGATTGTTGCTCCACATCCAGAGAAATTTCGCCTGACGAAATTTGTGCGACAGAATCCACCGCCACAGCCGAATCTTCGGTATTGTCTGTTTCAAACAGAAAAAAAAGGGAAATAGAAAACAAGAATGAAACGGTCTCCAAATTTAGAATGAGGCGCAAAAAAAATAACAAATGTACTTGGAGGAACATTGAAAACAAAGTGTTACCTTGGGAAGAAGTGCCGGCCTCTTCTTCCACAGGTTTCTCGGCAAAAACGATCCTGATTTTTTTCGGTCGCACTTGCCGTTGATCCACGTGGTTCATGTCCTCAGCGCCGCGTTTTTTGGACTTGCGTACTGGAACTGCCGACTCAAGTGTCTGGTTTAACTGTGTGCGGTAGACGAGGGTCGGTTAGAAAAAGTGAAAAAAAAGCAAAGTGCAAAGGAGAGGCGGCTAAACAATGACGCGGCTTCTAACGCGACTCTGTTAAATAGCGCCAGGCGCGTTGGGAAAAACAGGAGGATAGTTTGGAGGAGGAGACTCGCTCTTTCGAAGGTATATTCCAAAACATGCCTCGCCCTTCGCACAAAACATCGCCGATCCCGAGATACTACGCGCGATGACTGACGACGCTGTACCGTATACCGTACCCCAGCGGTCGCAGAGGTTCAGCCAACGAAACGCACGCGTCAGATACCAAACAATGTACTCCCAGCGGTTTGAAACGTGTGGTCCCTGAAGAAGTGGAGCAGCTAGGAGAGTATTTACCTTATCAGAACGCCTTTGCTGAAGTCTGGCAGAGCGGCGGAGGGCTGGGCGCGGGAGTAAGGTCGTCGCTCTGGTTGCAGGCATTGGACTTTTTTGACTTCCAAATTTTCTTTCTGTGGCAGATTTTTCAAGTGGTTCGGATTTCCCCCCCTTCATTGCACAAGAAGAGCCCTGAACATGGAGCGCTATTGCAGCCAGCGGCGTGCTCATGCGTTACGATACTGAAGAGTAACGGATATCAGGATGAGCACGGCTGCGCGCAACCAGGCGCAGGAAGAGTTCACAGGACATCTTACACAGGTAAAACTGTTCAGAAGAACAAACACCCACGCATCTGAATCCTTCATTTCTTTCGCCTCCGGCGCATCGGTAGCTCCATTTGGGCCAGCCGCCACAAACTGAAAGAGCCCAGTTAAAATAAAAACAAGGTTCCTATCAAACACATCTGTTCAACTTATGTCCGTGAGATTTTTGTGCTGCAATGCTTGCATTAAAAATGATGTTTTTATTGTTGCATCACCCCAATCAGTCCCCTTTCCGTGTTTTGTTCGAGACAGGTAAATATGCCCCATGCTCGGCGGCTGTACCCCGGGAAATCCACAGCAACACCCCACACACTGCCAGAAACAGCAAAAGAGCCTGATGTGCCGGCAACCGTGCCATCACTCCCGCACGCAAACTCGTTCCTTTCAGCTGACCGTTTGCAATCAAAGAAAGCGTCTGTGCAAACATGTTAGGGGCCAGAACGGCAGCCTGGGCATCATGCAAGTACGCTACGCGACTCGAGGGATCGATGATTAAGTGTCGTGGGTATTGTGGTGCGTTCCCGAGAACAGATCCAAAGTTACTTAGAATGTATTCTTGTCTGGATTGAGCGTCGATCCAGGTGAAAACAACAACGACAGAAGGTGGCTTCTTCGAATCCTTTTCGAGTAGCATCTTCCATTCTTTTGCTGCCGTTTGCAGGGCAATGATTTCGGATGCATTGTACCCGTTAAGAATGCTAATTACGACCAGCTTCTGTACAGTTTGAGTCGGGGTGCCCATAATTTGCACTGCGTTGGTTACAGTCAACGCGCTTACGAGAGGGTATCGTCGTTCCAAGATCCAAGCTCGAAGTTGAAGTTTCTGCATGGGTTGAGTTTCCAAAATTCAGAGATGTACGGTAACAGGCGTGAAAGAAATGTGAACGCAAACAAACATGAGCACGGCCTCTTAAAAGCGTAAGATCCATGCTGGAGAATTCATGAAAGCCACGACCGCCCTCTGTTAGCACGACTACAGCAGGTAACGTACTTGGTGGTATATTGAGAGTTTTAAAAGTAGCAGCCGCGTCTGGAGTCACATAAACTCCGATACGTGTTTGCACTGAAGCGGCGACATCCAAAAATTGAGTCTGCAGTTTTTTTGAAGGAATTTAGTGTCATTGCATGCTGCAAAATTGAACAGAAAACAGGACTCACTCACTAAATGAGAATCATCCGAAACAGCAGCGTCATACAGGAACAAAACTGACACCTCAGTCGAATTCAAAGTCTGCATCACATCCACTGCTTGGACAACACTGGCCGGAGGTCTCAGAAAGCCTTCGATAAATTGAACAAGCGCCTTCACACTGTACTCTCCCTCGTATCCAACACGCGTTTCAAGGGGATCCATCACCCACTGCAGCTGTACTCCAGAGTCCGATAAACTTTGCGGTCCAGAGCTGGGATCCTGGTCACGCATCCAAAACTCTCTTGCGTCCGCAGCATTCTTTCCAAACACGTTTATTTCGGCAATCACAGCGCGTGTCGCCATCGTCGTTGCCAAGTCTTCTAGGACCGCGTCTAACGCTTTGCACGCGGCGTCTTTGCAAGCCGGAGAGTGTCTGTATCGGATCAGATACGGTGTTGCAGGCAAATCTGCAAATGAAACGACTTTCAACACGGTGCCCAGTGGATTCTTCACGGCGGATGTTGGGTTGTGAAGGTGCGAGTTGAACTTCGAAATAACGAGGTTTGCATGTGCGATCGATTTTTCGAGATTGTATCCTGATGCGGATGCAGGCTTGATGCAAAAAAATTCAGTTTAAGCATATCCTGAGTTTGGTGAAGAGAAAGGCGGCAGGAGAAGTGTTCACCTCTAACACAGGCAACGCGGAAAAATGCTTCATAAGAAACGCGTCTACTTCTTCAATATTTCCTGGATCTTTGCCAGGGAATTCGTCAACCATTTCGCCGTTTCTGAACCTGGTTTCGTTTTGGGGATAAAATCACAACCAAAAACAATTAAAATAAACCAGGGACGACAACATCAACAACTCTCACATGCGAAGGGTGGGAAATCGAGTGAAAGCTGGAAGGACAACCTTGTTGCAGAACTGCATATTATCTTTGAAACGTAGTGGTGAAGAAAGGGCTGATTTTCAAAAAACGTCCCTATCTCTCAAAAAGTACGCGAATCCTACCCATGCATTCCACCTTCGCCATCCGCAAGCCCTTTTCAAGAAGCATCTCTTGGCGTTCTTGTTGCAATTGTCGCCATTTTGGGGTCAGTCTGATGAATGCAATTGAGCACAGTTTTGGATGGATAAACGGCACGGAGGTCCTTCTTACGCGAGACAATGTGGACAAGCGCGTGATCCTGAAATATACGACCCAGTAACAGCACGCCAAAGAATAGTAAGAGAAGGGGACCAAGACGGCAGCCCAAGAATGCCTCACCAAAGAAGAGGAACCAGTTTCCGCCAACCTTGATTGTGTTGTTGGCAAAGTCCGCAGCAGTCAAGTGCAGGATCTGTTCATCGTCCAGGAGAGCGGCTTGCTGCATGGATTCAAAGTCCGGCACTACTCGGGCGGGGATGCTTATGAGCAAGACGAGTATTGAAAGTGCTGCCAAGCAGGCACCCTTCATTTTTTTATCAACTTTAATTTTTTTCGTTGGGCTTATTTCGCGAACAAACAACGTTTTCACTCCTTCTTGGCCTTCTTTTCTTCTTCAGCCGGGGCTGGCTCGCTCATCAGAAGGTACAAAAACAATCCAATGCTCACCACAATTCCCGCCATCATCACAAGCGGGTACTTGATGGCAAATTCCTGCGCGTCAAAGGATGTCGTTAATTAGGTAGTTGCACACGTTCCGATTCAAAAAGGAATTTACCATGTAAGGGCGCATAGTTCGTTCAAACTTCTGAAAGAATGCACCAGACCATCCATTGATATGAGATCCCTGCGAGTTTGATTGCCAATTGGCCAGTCATCAGCAACGCAGACAGAGCAAAGAATAATATGCAAACCTTCAAAGATCCATCCACAATGGCTCCAACGCTTTCAACAAGCTTTGAGCCATCTTTCACGCTCAGTGCATTGCCCTCTTTATCCACCCGCCAAATTTGCTCTTCTTTTGGTTCCACGACAAGCACAATTGGCAAATCCTCCAAACTCTTGACACCATACACCTTGCTCACATATTCGAATCGTGCGCGGGCGTCAATGTACGTGAAAATGACGGTTGTATCAGAGTCTTTGTGGGCAGTATTGTATGCGCGTGCGCTTGTTCGCAACGCGTTCAGTTCATTTGTTGGGTGAGGGCCGTCGAACATTCCAAAAACAACCACTTTGCGGCTGTCGCTGGAGGACATAATTTCGCGGCTGGAAGAGTCGCTGAATGACGGAACGAGAGGGTGCTTATTGTCCAGGATCCAGGTGCGGACGCGTTTTTTCTGCGTTTGTAAGAGATAGAAATAGGGGAAGGACTGTTAATGGGGGAAGAAAAAAACCATGGCGTTTTTCGCAAGAACGCACCTGAGTAACATCCTTCAACGGTGACAAAGGAAGGTTGTACACCTTCGTATCCATACCTCCATCTTTCACCGCAACAAGTCGAGGTTCTTCATCCACAGACACATCATCCAGTTTCAACGCTTTCAATGCCGCATCCGAGTCTGGAGTGAGATAAATGGACGCAATGCTTTGGACCGACTCAGCAACTTTCAAAAAGTTGGTCTGTGCTCATTTTGTTGAGTATGCGAATAAAAATGGGCGGCGCGCATAGAGATGGCTTACAATCACGTCATCCGAGACAGAGTCTGGATTGTAAATGTAAAAGAAGGCAACTTCCTTGGTTTTGAGCAGTGGCTCAATTTGCGTTGCGCTGATCACCGACACTGGTGGGCTGTGGCAAGAGTGTGAAGGTGGGAAACAAGGCTTGACAAATGCTATGCGCTTACGATGAGAAAACATTCACGAATGATGTCAGAGTATCGAGAGAGCGTCTTCCGGCAAAGTCAATGGATCCCAAGGGTTCGATGATCCACTAAATGAATTTAAATTGCCATGCAATGAATATCCAGAGTGAACAAGAACTTTAACTCCAAACCTTCAACGCAGGATACCCGCGCACATTGTATCTGTTGCATACCGCAGCTTCTTGGGTGCAGTCGACCTCTGCAATCGCTGCTTTTCCTTTAAACGATTCTGCTAGTTCCTCCCAAACAGGTGCGAGAGATTTACAGTGGCCACACCAGGCTACAGGAGTAAGCAACGAGGCGAATATGAAGTGAAAAGCACAGTAAGTCAGCACCATGAAGAAAACCTGGCAACACGCAGCATGGGAGAAAGAAATACAGAGACAATCCAGTGGGTATCCATGGGGTGAGGATTTATAAACGTACGTGCATAGAATTTGACAAAGACAGGGCCCTTTGCGGCGGCAGCCGCGAAGGACTTCGAGGTCAGCTTCGCATTCTTTCCAAGTGGATTCAGTTCGGGAGCGTCAGACCGCATGCGCGCGACCAGAGATTCTGCCTTCGAGATGGCGTCGGAGAGCGTGGCAGCATGGGCCGAGAGACAGAGCAAAAGTGACAGCACAGAAAAGATGTGCATTTCTTATTCGAGTGCTTTTTCAAGGCCCAATAAAATCCTTGTTGTATTTATGAGGAACGAGTAGGGCAAACCCATAAAACCTACGAATTTCCGCGACGGTACGGTAGCGTGGAATATTGATGCCGTTTCATGGGGTTTTGTTTCTACTTTTTCACTTTTGGCCGGTTGGCACCAACTGAACAGAGGTCAGTTCGAGCGTTTCTTGTACTCGATACATGAAATAATAGACATCTTTTATTTTGAGCATTGTGCTTGAATTTATATTCGGGTGACGCCAGAAGACATCAATTCCTCATGCTATCGACATCCGACACGATTCGACTTGAAGAACGCGCCGGGATCGCCATCTTGGCCCCAACAATCCCTGTCGGAGCAGCGCTCGACACAGGACTGCTGGCCTTCATACTCTGACTCCTGGACGGACTCAGCGGGAGTCTGGGCATGCTACCCCCAGCTGAAGAACTTTTCAAACTCACGGATGATAATTTACTAAATAGCGTTTGCAAGCTCAAGCTGGCACGTTTGTCTGTACGCTTGATACTTCCATCAGGCGTAGGGGAGCGGCTACTTCCAGACTCTCCAACGGTAGCAAGGACGCTGTCGAAACTGCTCTTGCTGCGCACGCTTTTCGAGTATGTTTTCTCAGGCGGAGTGTTGGCACGTTTGAGGGTGCTGGGTTCGATCAGATCGTCCTTTCCGAAATGCAGGGCACCGAGGACACTTTCGGCCCACTCCCCATACGCAACGCCTTCGTTCAAATCCACCGTCGTCGATGTTGTGCTCGATAGACTAATCACACTAGAAGTTCCACTCCGCTTACCGAAACGGAGAGTCTGCTGCGACTCGGCGGCAGGGCCCTCTGACCCTCCCCACAGCGTGTCCAGACTGCGATCGCGCGTTGGATGCGGTGGAGTTCCCACTGAATGCGGCAAAACGGCGGCGGCAGATGCAGGACGCGGTGGCGGTGACTTAGGCGCGGGAACAGGCGGCATCGGGAGCGGCTTGTTACGCCTGGGTGCCGGCTTGTGCTTGCGAGGAGGTGACGGTGGACCATCAGGAGTTGTTGGGCTGGCAACGCTCGAAAGACTTCCACGACGGAGACTGAGCCGACTTGGTCTATGAGCGGGGATGGCGCCACTGGTGGAACTGGTTGTGCTGGTGCTCCGAGAACTGCCGCGACGATGGAGCTCGTTTTCATCTTCTTCGTCGCTGCGGGGGTAGTTGAGTACGTTCCGAGGGTGCGTGTATTGGAGCGCCGGTGTTGGAGTTTCGATGGGTAAAAGGTGGGCAGTTTGGAGGATGGGGTTCGGTTGGAAAATGTTGGGTGATTTACTGAAGGAAGACGTGGACTGCGCAGTTGTGGGTTTTAACAGAACATGAGGCGATGATATAATAGGTTGCGTGGTGGGAATATTTGGTATCCGCACACTTGAAGTTGTTTGAAAAGTCGGCTGATTTTGTGTGACGGTGCTTGTCTTCTTTGAAGCAGTTCTTGGTTGGATGACTAAATTTTGTATCGGTGGCGCCGACGGTTTCGCCGTCGCAGCGATCGAATCGCTTCGCGCTGAGATTTCCACAGGCGGACACACAACTGCAGGTGGCAGCGAGGCAACAGACCGCTTTGGAACGGGAACTGTCATTGGAGAGTTTGAAGCAGGATGTGGGGCGCTGGATGAACTAGATCCGAGTTTCCGCTCCAAGGAGATGCGCTGTAAATCTTCGTCGGACAGGTACGCATCAAGAACAGCATCGAATGCAGGCGATGCAGTTAGTGACGACATCCTTGACTGCTGCTGCTGCTTTTTACCCGCCACTTCATCTTCTTTGGGCGCATTTGATACATGCTTTGTTTGCGACGCTGCTTTTGCTGATCGCTGGGGAATAACTACCGAGTTTTCCAACTCAGTATGTGGCTGCGGTGGTGGCGTGAGAACTGCTTGTAACGAAGCCCTCCGTGGATTCACAACAAAGTCTACATTTTGGTGCACATGCGAACTTAAATCCGCTGCTGCGCTGGAGGTTTTTATCGGTTCGCGCGGCGCCGGTTGATGTTGTTGGACGGGTTCTTTAAAAAATTGTGGTTTGTGTCAGTTTGGCAATGAATGAGCGTTGCCATTCGAACAAACCTGATTCCGAATGCAGCGAAGCCTGCAAGTTGAGTTCGTTGGGTTCAATGATCGATGACTGTCGAGGTTTGGTTCCCGGAGGTGGGTGCCCCGCAACTGACCAATGTACATAAATGGATGCGAGAGTGTTCTGCATGATCACGAGCCTCGGGATACTGTAGTCGGGTTTCTCTTGCTCTGTGCTAATCTTGATCGATCTGATTTCAAGGTGCCCCGTTAGCGATTGGCTGAAGGAGATGTGTCTAACTCACGTCAAGTATGCAACTTGCAGCGGATCGACCGCTCCAAATCGACCTTTGGGAGCTTGCTTCGAGTTTTCCCTGAAGCTGGTAACATACGGTGTGTCTACGATAACGTCCTCCTCGTCTTCATCATTTTCGTCAAAGAAGTATTCGTCGTTTTGGTTGGCTTCCGCCTCATAGTCGGAGTGGAGGGAAAGCTCGCTCATTCGGTCCGAATCCAGGCCAGCGTGGAAATCTTGGGAGCTGTTGTGTTGCCGTGCCAGCTGCTCTTCGTACGATGGAATTTCCAGCCCCAGCATCCGAAACCTTCAAACGGAAATTCTGAATTTGTTGTTTCACACTGGGCGAAGTTTACTAAACTCGGGCAAACAATATACACGCCGCAAATTACACAACATGACAATACTTGATGCCACTCGTTACTCTGCTTCACGTGTTCGAGTGGTGGTGTTCCGCCAATGCAATCGTGGGAGAACCTTGGTCCCTGCGTCTCTCCCGTAAGGCATTGGCCCACTTACCGAGCAGCGTCGCAGGACATTCTTACAGTTGACTTCAACAGCGCTTGGCTGCAATATCGCTCCAAACATAAAATTGTTGATCCTGTCAAAACATCGCAAAATTGTTTTCAACACAACAACTCGCGCCATCGCACCTACACACACATTGAGCGAGACTTGCGTTCCAGCCAAAGAAGCCCCATTCGTGTTGTCAAGGTGTGTGCACGCGTTGATTCTAGGGTGCGATTTGCTTGCAGCCAAGGGCTGGCTCAGCTGAATCCGCAAACAGACGAGCTAACATCTCCATCTTTGTAGAACATACAAAGCACCTTCACTCCACTTAATCTCAAGATAACTCAACTTCTCCAAAATCATTGGGATTGAAAATGCACACCAAACCAGACTCGTACGAAGTCAGCTCGTTGTCAAAAGCAACGCCAAGTCGTGTTGATTCTGACGAAACAATTAACGCGCTCCATGCTCAATCTAAGCACTTGACTGAAAAACTATCCAACTCTCTCTCGCAGTCCATATCGTCAGAAACGCGTGTGGGAACTGATTCCAGCGTTGTGAATTTTCCACTCACACCCACAAGGCCGAAACTCGCGGCCATCAAAGCAAACAAAATGGCTCGTCCCGCAGCAGAGTCTAATCCACGGCTGCACAAAACCGAGCGATCGTCTGACCCCTTGTCCAAAAAGTCACGCCAACCATCCTTCAAAGGCCCAAACGAATCCTATCCGAACAGTTCATCAACCGTGGAGTCATCCATGGCAAATCTGGACATCAACTCTTGCTCCCCCGTTTCAAAACAAAAGTCCAAGAATTGCTCATCACAAGACGCGGTTGTGACTGCACAAGCGCAACCCGTTCCACCACCTGTCAAATTCTCGTCCAATCCGCTAAAAAAGTCCATGCAAGCATTTCCATTGCAAGACCCGCTGCGCCGAGAAAAAAAGGACGCGCCCAAACGAACAAGTAGCATGGAAAAACTCAAAGCGTGGCGGGCTAGCGCCAGCGACTTTTTCAACGCAATTGTGAAGCATCGCTCAAACAGCAGTGACGGTATTCATCCGACAGATGAAAGTACTGGTGGAGAGGCTGTCGAAGACGGCGCTCCTCCGCAAGAACCGAAACCCAAAAAAAATTTATTTAATGCACTCAACACTATTGGAACGGCTCTGATGGGTAGTGGTCCATCGGGAATAGCAAGCTCGGCTGCTTCTAGCTCGAAACAAAGCCCAATGAAGTCTGATGCCAGGCCCGAAAAACATTTGCGGCCTCAGGAAAACGTTGCAAGGCTGTTTCAACGGAAAGTCCCGGATGAAGCTACACCAAAAGAAGCGCAAAAGGACCGCAAAATGGATGAAGTCACGGCCAGAGAAATTGATATTGCTGGCTTTTTAAGCGGTTCGAAACCATTATCGCACAAGTTCTCGCAACGCTACAAACTTGGCGAAGTGCTCGGAGAGGGCGCGTTCGGCTTTGTTATGACGGCAACGCGAGTACTGGACGGCCGACAGGTAACCCACATTTCTTAGTTTCAACTGCGCGCTTCCAGCTAAGAATCAGATTTGGTATCCAGGTAGCCGTCAAGTTCATCAATATTGAAAAAATACCGAGGGAGTTGTGGCTCCCTGACCCTAGGAGCCCGATTGGAGACCGAGTTCCCGCAGAGATCACCATTCTTCAGCAACTCGAGCACCCCAACATCATTCAATACATTGATCACGTGGTTGAGCCCAAGAAATACATTCTCCTCATCACAGAGTTACACGGAAGTGAGTGGAAGCGCGTTCAGTATTCAACCGGGCCTGGAAGTAGCTCTACCTTGGTTGGGGATGATTGTGGAGATGGCCCTGTTGAAAAGAAAAGGGCTGCAAGTGATTCGAAAGTTCAGCGGGCAGCGAACCTCAAAACAGCAACAGATCAAAAGCCCCACATTCATAAACGCACTTCTTTTGACCTTTTCGAGTGCATTGGTGAGATATTATTTGAGAATTCTTCCTGGCGACATTGCTGATCTTCTGTTTTGATTCTTGCGAAAACTTGAACAAAAGACACGCGTGAGTAAAGTTTTCAGCCCCATTCTACGCTTGCAATACTTAAATATGCAAACCCAACAGACCACCACCTCTCGGAGCCCATCGCACGCAAAATATTTGCGCAAATTGCCCTTGCCGTCAGATACCTCCAAGTTAAAGGCCTCGTTCATCGGGACATAAAGGACGAAAACATTGTCGTTGATTCGAATTACACAATCAAAATCATCGACTTTGGAAGCGCCGCCTTTATTCCGAAAAGTCAACGAGAGTACTTTACGCAGTTCAGCGGAACCACTCTTTTTGCAAGTCCGGAAATTGTCCAGAAAAAATCGTACCGCGGTCCGGAAGCAGAGATGTGGTATGTCTTCTTTTTTTTTTTATCTTTTCTTTAACCGGAATTTGTTTCCTCACTCACAACAAAAATGCAAAAAGGGCTCTGGGGGTCCTGCTCTACACAATGATTTTTGGCGAAAATCCCTTCCACAATGAAGCCGAAACCGCCGAAGGAAGCTTGAAGATGCCCAAGGGATTCCATTTGGAGTCAGATAAAGACTACCACGGGGGTAAAAGCCTGCTTAACCAGCTAACTTTGACTGCAGCAACTGATCCCATGTTTTACGCACCAGGTTGCCGTCACTTGATACGTCGCATGCTGGACTACACTCCGGAGTCGCGCATAACTATTGACGAGGTGAATTTTTAAACATGTTACCAGCTTACGCGGTCCTGAAGTGTTTTTTTGTTGAGCAGGTCTTGGTGCATGAGTGGTTGAAAAGTGAAGTTGACTTTTACCAGGATGCGTATCGCTCTTTTCACAGCGTCGCCTGAAGCGCAGTTGACATTTTCATATTCGTACAATAGTTCACCGGGTTGGCTGTTGACTCTTAATATATTATTGTTGCCTGTCCGTCCTACTTCATTTTGTGCGTCACGATCATCTCAGGACAACTCGATTTATTTCGAACATCCACCAGACACTCGAATTTTTTTAAAAGATCACGACTGCGCGGATACTTTCTCCGCTGTGCATGAGATCGAATCCGCGGTTGATTTCATCCAATTTCAAAGTGTGGGTCACAAAACTGTCGATATCCAGCTTGTGAGTGAGGTAGTCGTCAACTAAGCCAGGGAGCTCTGTGCGTCCTTTATATCCTCCAAACGCGGATCCTTTCCAGGTGCGTCCTAAAAAGCCACAAAAATGGTGAGAAACAAAGGCACAAAGCCAACGAAAAAACAGCAACGCAACATACCAGTAACAAGCTGGAAGGGACGAGTACTGATTTCCTGACCAGCCCCTGCGACTCCAATAATGACACTGACACCCCAACCCTTGTGGGTGCACTCCAACGCAGAACGCATGACATTCACATTGCCGATACATTCAAACGAGTAGTCTACTCCACCGTCAGTGATCGAGACCAAATGCTGTTGAATCGTGACTCCGTTCAATTCACTTGGGTTAACAAATTCGGTCGCTCCCATCTTGCGAGCCAAGTCAAACTTGGCTGGATTCAAGTCCACGGCAATAATCCGCGTGGCCCCAGCCGTACGACATCCTTGAACTACGGAAAGACCAACACCTCCCAATCCAAAAATGGCGACAGTCGAGCCAGGTGTGACCTGTGCAGTCTTTAAAGCAGCTCCGTATCCGGTGGTAATTCCACATCCGAGAAGGCAGACTTTGTCCAAAGGCGCTTCGGGTGTCACTTTGGCGACAGAGATTTCGAGGCAGACAGTGTATTCGGAGAAAGTTGAGGTTCCCATGTAGTGGAAGATGGGCTGTCCTTTGCAGGTGAAGCGGGAAGTGCGATCGGGCATGAGGCCTGCTCCCTGGGTCTCACGGACAATCGAACACAGGTTGGTTTTGCCTGAAGTGCAGAACTTGCAGGTGCGGCATTCGGGAATGCTGGTTTTTGAGAGAATGTTGGATTCATTTCGCTCTGGCAAATTAGCAGAATACGACTCACTAGAGTGGGATAACGTGGTCGCCAGGTACAACAGACGTGACACCTTCGCCGACACTTTCGACGATACCGCCGCCCTCTAAAAAAAACAAGGGAATAAGAGAGAATATTTCAAATGAACAAGCCTTACTTACCATGTCCCATAATGACTGGGAAAACACCTTCCGAGTCTGCGCCAGAAAGAGTGTACGCGTCCGTATGGCAAACTGCAATTCCACGTTAATCTCGTGACCATCAAAGGACAGGTGTACTGACCTCCACTCGCAACAACCTTGATGCGAACTTCTCCCGCCTTTGGTGGGGCGACTTCAATGTCTTCCACGCCTTCACGAAGAAAGAAAAGGTTAGGAGAGACATTCGATCGATCGCTGCGGGATTGGCTTACTAAGTGGCTGCTTTGGAGCCCATGCAATCGCGGCCTTGCACTTGATAACCTGCAAGGAAGAGAGATAGATGAGGTTCACTGGCGCAGGAGTCGGGGGCTCGTCGAGAGCGGACGTTGCAGTGAGAAAGTTGGACTGGTGGGTGGTTGATTTCGCATCCTCACCTGGCCAACTGCAGACATTTGCGATTTTCTTTTTTCCAATTCCACTTCGTCCCAACCAAACCAAACCATCGGGAACCATTACAAATCGAGATTAATATTTATTGAAGCGTTTTCTAAATTCGGTGAGCGACACTCGTGCGCGGGGCAGCTCTTCGTTAGACATCAAAACGCACACTGCGAGTGGGAGAACCCTCCGAATACCGATCCACATTCACTGACAGCTCAGATCGAACAGGGCTCACTCCCGTCCCGTCACTGTTATATTCTGACGCGTCAACCTCCATCCTCCGATGCCGACTCTGTCCAAGCAAAGCCGGTGACCATGCCCTCGGTTTAATTCGAGTCGGACTTAAACTGGGATCTCGAAGTCCTTCCGATCGCGCAGCGCGTAGTCTCTCCGTCTGAAAAGCATGCGAAATGTATTCATCTGTCGCATCCATCGCAGCTGTACCCATCGAATTGGCAGTTTCTGGAGGAACGCCAACCCGCTTTGCATTCCAAACAAAACGTTCGGCCCGGGTCTGGTCAAGTTTCGACAGTTCCTGTCTGGCGGCCAGCATTTCCTCTTTCCGTGCCATCCATTCATTTTCAACTCTTTTGAACTGTGTATCCAAAGTTTCGAGATCTGTTTGTGTTTCGAGAGTGTTTCGGTTGGATCCAACTGCTTTGGCGAGATTAAGTGCGTGGGCATGCGTATTGTTAGCTTGTAGTTGGACAAAAGATTTTCGTGCTGGAACAAAGTTTGGATGATGTTTTTGTTAATCGCGTTGTGAGTCAAGTTGTTGGGGAGACCAACCTTCAGCGATCCTTTTCAAAGCTCGAACCCTCTGCTCTTTCTCCTGTGCGTCCAATCGAGCAAGCCGCTCGTTGTGAGAATCTTCAGCGCCTGTATGTGTGAAGAAACGTGTCGATATTAAAGAAACGGGTGGTAATTCCGTCGTATATTTGACTCACCCATCATGGACTCCCACCAAGTCTCAACCATTTCATTCATTTTCCAATCCGCGCTTTCCCACGCTTGCTTATCTTTTTTCAATTCGTCGCTCAATTTGCTCACTTCGTCAGCAAGTTTCCTGCATAACGAGAGCCATTGCCGTTAGTCTACTTTCAAGAGGAAACCGGAACAGTAGAGTGCGCACCTTCTCCGCAAATACTCAATTTCATCCGTCCGAATCCGCTCCTTCATCTTACTCTGATAATTGACAATAAACTCTGGGTACGCGTTGAATATAGGATACTGTCCACGCAACACGGGCTTAAAAGCCTCAAAGAATGTAACAGGGCTTGCAGAATCAGGCGTCTCCGAATGCATTCGGTACGCCGCGACAACCAATTTGTCCACCGAGACGCCTCCATTCACCCGTGACAACGTGAAAGCAATGTCTTGCAGCTTGGTTGCATCCAGCAAAGACACTCGTAGTTGGATAAGGTAGCTTGCTACAATATAGTATAAAAATGCCGGTGGGTTTGTGACGAGGTGATCCCAGACGCGCAACCATTCTGATTTGGACAGGATTTCTGTCAAGAGTGTTTGTAGAAGTGGCCAGGCATAGACTTGAGACGTGATCTGAAGATGCACAAAGTGAGATAGCAGCTGTGGGTCGTGGAGTTTCAAGAGGTCTTCGATAATAGCGAGGCATTCTATCGGTGGGTTTGGGTAGTACTCCCACCACTTTTGACACCAGTTCACTGTATATTTGGCAAAGTAAGTTTTTCGTGTTGCTGCCCCTGTAAGATAAAACCATTGAAAAAACAGGCACTCAACATAGAATCGTCATGATGACTTCAAATCCCGAGAACATGTCATTCACAAACAGTTTCACGATCGGAAACACCATTCCAGGTAAATAATCCAAATCTTCAAAAATTGGAGACCAATGAGCAAGACATGAGAGGGTCCTATTTGAAAGGATAAAAATGTTGGCTTCAACATCAGTGACAACGTTACGACATCGCATTTACCGTTCCATAGATTTTGCAATGCGATCACTTTTTAGGGGAAACTTTTTGCGGAAGTCTTTGACTGATGAATGAATGCCTTTTTCCAGCAAGATTTCGTAGGCATCTCGGTTTTCAGGAAGTTTGAGCAAAAACCGCCATATCATGGTTCTGTTGCACAACGCTGCTGTCAGACGCAAGCAATAATTCAGGAAATATAACACATGCCTATAATCATCAGGATAGCTTCCGTAATGTTTAAGATATTTCAAAAGCTTCCTCCTATTCAGCAGAGTCGTATTTTCCTGTTGTATGGGAGCAGTCAAAGAAAGAAAATTCAACTTGTTTTCGAGCTTCCGAATATTTAACTACCTTTGCCTCAATCATTTCGTAAAAGGTTTTGGTTTGCGGCGGTTGGACCTTCACTTTTTTGATTGGCGAACTGGGGGGGCTTCTTTGATGCAAGTCTTCTGCTGTTTCCCCCTGAAGAAAGATTTAGAAAAATGAGTGAAAGTGTGGCGAATTGTACCTCATCTTCATCTTCTCTCTCTTCTCTCTTCTGTAAAATTATGGTTCAATTAACTGGACTAAAACCTCAGTCAGGCAATCACCTCCTTTCCTGCTCTGAACATATGATCAACGCGTATCAGGCGCAGTGAATACTTGACATCCATCAACACCACCGTCATAACGCTTCCATCGTGGGATACGGAGAAAGATCGGAACTATGTGTGATTTTGATAAAAAAAATAAGAAAGAATGGTGCGTCGCTATAAAAAATGCATACCAAATGCTTTCCTTTGAATTGACCCAACATTTTCGCCTTTTCAACATCAATTAATACAAGCTGCCCAGCACTTGATAAAACAGCAATAACCTGTGCAGGATTTGTGAAAATGATCAGAAATAGGAAAGCCCGTTTCGCTTCGACTTCTTTCTCTAAATGTTCCCTACATTGCTGTTTCCAAGGAACTCGATTTGAGAGATAATTCGCTTCTTAAAGTCAGGAATCACAATTTCATGCACAAGGCGCTTTTCAATCAAGTTCCATACAGTCACAGAGGAATCGCTTAAATTCAAATAAGGTGTATTAGATGTAAGATCTCAAACAAGTGAGGGAGCGTACGTACATTCCTCCGTAGACCAAGTACTCATCATTTGCGGAAGTGGAGAAATACGACGTTCGACTTTGATATACATGGAAGTGTGTTCGAGAGTTTTTGTCGTTGCCCGAAAGAGAATGTCCCGGAGGTTGCTGTTCCAGATTTGCTGCGAATCGATCCAACGAGATTTTCCAGCGCAGGTTCACCGTGAAAGTATCCCAAATAAGAATCGACCCGTCATTGAACGCCGTCACAATCGCATCTCCCGTCTTTGAAAAGCTTGCCTTGAAAAAGGCGGTTTTATATTTGAATGGTGTCAGGGTCAGAATTCGCCAAATTATAGAATCCAGAAGCGCCAAATACCTGTTGCACACCCGGTCCTGCGCCCATCAGCACGCGTTTTCGCTCCCATTTTTCGGTATCCCAAAGAATAGATTCTGTGGAACTATTTGAAATGGCCAATGGCAGTGTTGGATGGACTGATATTGCCAACGGTGCAGATTTGTGATATGCCGGAAGTCGCGCAACAAGCAAGTTGGTATCGATATTGTAGCAATGAATTGAGTTGTCCGAAAGTCCGAGAATGATTTCACGTCGACGAACGGAATTGAAGGTCATGCACACAGCCGAAACACCCGATCGAGCAACAAGCCAGAATCTGTGAACGGAGCCATCAGTGTAAGCAGTATCACATGTCACTTGACGTTACTTGTTCTTTGGAATATCGAACGCAAAAACATGTCCGCGCTGATCGACAGCCGCGAGCACGTATGCGAAAATTGGATTAAAGCTGGAATCAGCGGATGCGCTTTGAGGTAGATTGGAGGTGGTGTTGATGTTGACGTTGATGGGCATTTCAGCGCTCGACGCGACACTGAAGGTGAGGGCCGTTAACGCACAGCAGGGTCAGATAAGATCTATGCAGGGATACCATGTGAAAGGAACAGGTCGGACAACGTGAGTTCCGTCCACGGATGCTGCGTTCAACACGCGTAGAAGCGAGCTGACACCTGCGTGTAAATAAGCGCTTGTTTTGAAGAAGTTGCGCATGGACTGACCCGGCGCTGACCATTCCTGCCACTATTTTGCGCCATTCTGACACTCGCCACAAATCCGCTGTTTTGCTCTCACCAACGAAGAGCGTGCGAGGTGGAAGAGACATAAAATGTGGGTTTTTATTCGATTTATCACTTTTCCGTTCCGTAAATATTTAAAAAACAATCCAAAAATGGACTATTCGCTCGTTGCACCTGACGACGACAAGGACGTGCCCACGACCAGCGACTTGCAAAAAGCGCTTGAGAAGGGAACTGACGAGCAGAAGTGTGACACCATGAAGCGGTAAGAGCGAGCATGATTCCTCATTTATCAGCTGGATCTATTTAATTCATACTCACAATACCCTCGCGCATCAGCATTCTGCGTCTCATGATGAATGGTGACCCACTTCCCTCGCTGCTCATGCATGTGATCCGATTCGTCATGCCTAGCAAGAGCAAGGCCCTCAAGAAGCTGCTCCTTGTGTACTGGGAGATTTGCCCACGGTGAGTGACTTTTATAGCAGGCGGTTGGAGTATTTAGCAGTAAGGAAACCTCTGAAAAACGTCAATCAGTCTTGGTGCAGACGGCAAACTCAAACCTGAAATGCGGCTCATGTGTCACGCTTTGCGAAACGATTTGCAGCACCCGAACGAATACATCCGCGGTAACACTCTGCGCCTTCTGTGCAAACTACAGGAAGATGAGCTTCTGGAACCTTGTGTGCCGCCCGTTCGCGCGTGTCTCGAACACAGGCATTCGTTGAGTACCTTTTGTTATAAATGATAACGTCAAGCTGTGTGGTACTGACGCAAATTCATCCTCCCTTGGTTTTTTTCCTTTGTATGTGATCCAGCTATGTTCGCAAGAATGCCATCTTGGCCATCTACAGTATCTTCAAAAATTTTGAGCACTTGATTCCAGATGCACCAGAACTGATTCACAACTACATTCAAGCGGTGTGTTTTCAGATTGTGTTTTGTCAGCGTCGATATACCCCAATGCTAATTACAACATTTGCGCTGCAGGAAGCGGATCCCAACTGCAAGCGCAATGCATTTGTCATGCTTATGAACACGAGCCAGCCTTTGGCTGTGGAATACTTGTCCACTCAGTTTAGCGAAGTCAATCGTTTTGACGAAATTTTGCAGCAAGCCGTCATCGAATTGATCCGCAAAGACTGCCGCAGCCCAAATGCAGACAAAGTAGCCATTCTTTATTCATTTGGTGAAATGTCACTGTTGCTCATACGTCTTTTTCTTCGAACTGAAGGCGAAGTACATCCAATGCGTTTTCTCTTTGCTCCAATCTAGCGCGCCGGCTGTCAAGTATGAAGCTGCAAACACGCTCATGTACTTGACCTCCCACACAACTGCTGTCAAGGCTGCTGCGTCCTGTTACATTGAGCTTATTGTGAAAGTGAGCGATAATAACGTCAAGCTTATTGTCCTCGATCGCCTCACCGAGCTGCGCGAGAAACATGAACGTGTCTTGGATGATTTGGTTATGGATATTTTGCGCGTCCTGACGAGCCCTGACATTGATGTGCGCAAAAAATGTTTGGGAATTGCCATGGAAATGACGAGCTCCAGAAATGTCGCTGAGGTTGTTGCATTTTTGAAGAAGGAACTTTTAAAGACGCAGGACCAGGAGTACGAGAAGGTAGGATGGCCATGTTGCACGTGGTGTTCCTGTTTAACTGTTTTCCATCAGAACAATGAATACAGACAGTTGCTTGTTCACGCGATTCATTCCTGCGCCATCAAATTCTCGGAAGTTGCTGCCAGTGTCGTTCATGTTCTCATGGAGTTTTTGGGCGACTCTGGAGGTGCCTCGGCTGTGGACGTTATTGCTTTCGTCCGCGAAGTGATGGAAAAATTCCCAAATCTGCGCAGCGGAATTGTGGAGCAGCTTCTTGAATCGTTCAAGGATATGAAGACTGGACGAGTCTTCCGTGGTGCCCTTTGGATCATGGGTGAATATACTCTGGATGCAGGAAGCATTGAAGCAAGCTTCAAGAAAATTCGTGAGAGCTTGGGAGAGCTTCCAATTATGGCGTCCGAGCAGGTACCTTTGCTTTCTTATGAATATTTGCGAAAAAATAACGCTTTGTCGCTATCAGCGTCTTTTGGAAGAGCAAATGAACCCAGAGCAAGCGGCCGAGGCAGAAGTAAAAGAGGCTGCTCGTCTTAGTGCCCCTGTCGCTGCACGAAGAATCCTTGCAGACGGTACCTACGCATCCGAATCTGCTTTCAGCGCCGTTGGACAATCCAAATTGGAAGCTGTAAAAGCCAGCAACAAACCCCCTCTCCGTGGTTTATTGCTCGGCGGAGACTATTTTGTCGGTTCATCTCTTGCCTCAGCTTTGACCAAGATGGTTCTTCGTCACACCAACCTTCTGCGTGCATCTCCAAAAACGAATGCTCTTCGCAGTGAAGCCATGTTGATCATGACATCAATTATCCGTGTTGGCAAAAGTGAGTTCAGTGTTACACCCATTGACGAGGACAGTCACGAGCGCATCAGCAACTGCCTGCGCGTTCTCAGTGGAGCATATGGAAATGTCCTTGACCGCGTCTTTTTGGAAGAAACGCGTGGGGCCTTCTCCCAGCTTTTGCAAAGCGTGGACAAGAAGCATCCCAAGAATGAATCGCTTCTTAACAGCAAGAAAAAGGTTGCCATCGGTGGCGCAGCCGACGATGTGATTGTGTTCCGCCAACTTAAGGGCAAGCGCGGAGGAGGCGAGCTGTTGGGTGACGCTTATGACTTGGATTTGACGCGAGCCACTGGGCAAGGGGACAAGGTCGAGGATTTGGCGAGCAAGTTGAACAGAGTCGTGCAGTTGACTGGATTTTCTGATCCAGTTTATGCCGAAGCGTACGTCACTGTGCATCAATATGATATTCTCATGGGTGAGTTTTCAGGCTCCTGAGTTATTCATTTACTTCAATGAGAGCTAATAACTATTTGCTGTCCAGATATTTTAATCGTCAACCAGACAAATGAAACACTTCAAAATTTGACTGTCGAATTCAACACGATGGGCGATTTGAAACTTGTGGAACGACCCTCCCCACAAACAATTGCACCACACGGATTCCACAGTCTGAAGGCAAACATTAAGGTTTCTTCCACCGAGACTGGGATTATCTTTGGAAACATTGTTTACGATGGGCCATCGGCTGTTGATGTGAACTGCGTCATTTTGAATGACTTGCATATCGATATCATGGACTACATCAAACCTGCCACATGTACCGAGACGCAATTCAGGGCCATGTGGACCGAATTTGAATGGGAGAACAAGGTTAACGTGAACACGAATATTGGGTAAGCTATATATATCTTGCTGTTCACAGTGTAGAGCGCATGTCTAACACGTTCATCTCTCCCAGCGATCTTCACGAATACTTGAAGCACATTATGAAATCGACCAACATGAACTGCCTCACACCTGACCACGCTCTTAGCGGTGACTGTGGTTTCCTCGCAGCGAACCTGTATGCTCGTAGTATCTTTGGCGAGGACGCATTGGCGAACATTTGCCTCGAATCACAGGCGCAAGGAAGCAGCGCAATCTCAGGACACATTCGTATCCGTAGTAAGACACAAGGCATTGCGCTCTCATTGGGAGACAAGATTACGCTCAGTCAAAAAGTGGCGAATTCTGGTCTTGGCGGCCTTGTTGCTGCTTGATTATAAGTGCTTTGTCGATTTCTTGATGCGTGGGGTTAAATATTCTTGTTTGATGGCATGAAAGATCGTGGACGGCGGATTGTTGGAACTTGGACTCGATAATTGTTCTGCTCTTATATTTCTTTGTAATCAGGCTTCATGTCAAGACTGTGAAATAAAATGGTCTTTTCCCACACTGGGAAAACCGGAGTATTGGAATCTAAGGAGGATCGACAATAAGCAGGGCTTGGCGGAGTAAACGGAGCCAGGTTCAACTGATAGGTACCGTTGATAGCTCTGCAAAACCCTTTGTAAGTACTCAGACAATGTTTGAGGTGAATTTAGTTGAAACGACAGCAACGCACATTTGTCTCGAACGAGCAATTAAACTAGCTGTCTTTATTATTTTTTTTTTTGATGTTGAGCAAAACTGCTATAAATCAGGGAAACCAAAGAAATAGAATCAAGAAGATTTGTTGGCAATGTCTTTGAGTAACTCGGCGTTGTTGGCGCCAGTCTCGGCAACCATTTTTGAAAACTTTCCTTCCAAATTTGAGAGCAAGTTCTTCGGTGAATCGTATTCGGAAATGAGACCGGCGTCAAGAACAAGGACTTTACTGTAATCAATGATGGTGTTGAGTCGATGTGCGATCGTCAATACGGTCGCATCATGGAAATCTTCTCGCAAGGATCGCTGGATGAGGGCATCGGTTTCGTAATCGACGTTGGCAGTTCTAACACATTTTTCCAGCAGGGTAAGCAAAATGGCTTGTTATGAAAGATTTAAAAAAAATAAAAACTCACGCTTCATCCATGATGAGAATTTTGGGCTTTTTGACCATTGCTCGTGCCAAACACACCAATTGTCGCTGACCCACGGACAAATTCTCGCCTCCATCTTCAACAAGGCCTTCGAGTCCCTTTTCTGACTCTGAAACTTTGCTTTTCAGACCTGACCGAGTGATTGCGTCCCATAATTCCACGTCACTGTGTTCATTGAATGGGTCCAAATTGGATCTGAATGTTCCAGTGAACAAGATTGGATCTTGTGGGATGATGGCCTGCCGTTTCAAAAGAAAATTTTCGCATGAGAACAATGTGGGAAGGATGAAACATTGAACGGAAGGGTATCCTCACCAAACCACTTCGTAAATCTTTCAGGCCGATTTTCAGAATATCAAGTCCATCAATGATAATACTTCCACCGCTTGGCTCGACAATACGGAACAAGGCTTGCATGAGCGACGATTTTCCAGATCCAGTGCGGCCAACAATTCCAACCTTTTCCTTGTCCATGATTTCAAAAGTGACTCCTTTCACAACCAATGGCAAGTCTGGAGCATATCTCATTTCCAGATTGTTGATTTTGATAGATCCAGTGGAGGGCCAGTTGGTCGGTGGTCTGTTGCCAGGAATGATGGCATCGGCTTCTACTTCCACTTCGTTCGCGTAATATTTCACACGTTCAACAGCATTCATTGCAACTTCAGTCTGTAAAGAAAGAAAGCCATCAGAATCGCATTTAAGCAAGTAAGCAAGTTATTTTCAATTCTTACATCGGTCAATTGACGAATACACCAACTCAGAGTAATCGTCACTTGCAGAGCGTAACTGAGCGACAGACCCAAGAGAGCGGGTGACAAGACATTCCCGCCAGCAACGACACCGAATGTGGCTGCAGCCAACACCAAAACTGAGCCCAAAAATTCGAGTCTGAGAGCAAGCCATCGCTGCGCCAAGATGAGCATATAGTATGGAGAATTGTTGTCGTTGATGGCACGGTCCGTGCGGAGAATAAAGCTCGCTTGTTCGCGATAGGCACGAATCGTTGGCAAACCGGTGAGAGTGGATCCGAAGTTGGCGTATCTAAAAAACAACCAATTTGTCAACAGTTGAAGGAGCGTTTTTAAGAACAAAATAAAGATTCCTTACAAGGGCGATCGCGAGATTGAGTCAAGACGCTTCAATTCACGCGAAGTGGATCGGTAGATATTTTGAACCAAGTAGTACATGACGAGGATTGGGGCCAGCACGATTGCGAACCAGGGCGTTGCGTAAATGATTAACGCAAACATGGCCGCAACGTTGGCAAGTGTTGACATGAACATTCTGAAGGCTTCCGGGAGTGTGTTGTCGATGGCATCTTGATCTTTGGAGAATCTGTTCATAATACGTCCCAAAGGAGTGGAGTCTAGTGGATGGAAATGGGTTTAGTTGCAGTTAGCATTTAATATGTCGATAAAACATACCAAAAAACAGAGTTCGAGCCCGGATGATTCTCTTCGCGGCAAGTTGGTGCAAAGTTGTCGACGCATTTGTGCATGCATAGGCGAAGTAAGCATTCACAGCGTAGGTTCCAATGCACTGCAGTACCCCGAGTCCAATGTAGATTCCGATGTATCTGTGGATAACATTAATACGTCATTTCATGGAAATGGTGACAGTTATCGTCGACTCACCCATTGATGTTCAATGTACTATTGTATCTGCCCTCAGTCCACCACGACAGCCACAAGTTCATCATCACACTGGCTCCGTTAAGAAACGCGAGCAACACAAACACGACAAATCCGAATGACGCGCCTCCACTCGCTTGGAAGTAATTTGTCCAAACACTGAATCCTACAGCACCTGTGTCACGATCCTCAACTTGCATGATGTCTTTGGCAGTCTTGTTGGCATCCATAGCTGTCTGCATTTTGTCAAGCGCAATCTTTTCGTGAATTTTCTCCTGACTCGCGCTGACACCCTCTTCTTTCGCTTCTTCGGCCTCGTTTTCATCGACAGCGCCGTAATTACGAATCAAAGTTGCAAATTCTCCTTTCTCTTCCACCAAGGTTTGGTAGGGACCTTGTTCGACGATTTCACCATCCCTCATCACAACAATGTGATCCGCGCGACTCAAAAAATGCAGTTGATGAGTCACCAAGATTCGGGTCTTGTCTTTCAACGCACCGAGAATGCAGTTTTCAAAGAGATACCGGCCAACATGTGCGTCGACAGCTGACAGTGGATCATCCATCATCACAATATCGGCGTTGTAGTACACGAGTCTTGCAAGGTTGACACGTTGCTTTTGACCTCCAGACAAGTTGATACCACGCTCTCCGATGGATGTCAGGTCTCCATCGGGAAGAGCTTTCAAATCGGTTTCTAAGGCACAGTCGCGAATGGCACGCAAATAGGCGTCACGGTTGAATGGAAGGCCAAACAGGATATTGTCTTTCACGTTGGCGTTCTATAGGATAATGTGGTGAACAAACGAAACCTTAAATGAGAAAATACAAAAATATGACGCACCTGAATCCAGGCTGATTGAGGAGCATATCCCAACTTTGAGCTAAAAGAGACTGATCCATTGACTTTCTTCATTTCTCCGATAATGGCATTCAGCAGTGACGACTTTCCACTGCCGACTGCGCCAACAATCGCCACCAAACTGCCTCTCTTGATTTCCAAGTTAATGTTGCGCAAATGAGATTTAACTGGTTCCGATGCAACCACGACAGGAACTTCTTCGACTGCAGGAGATGGGCCCGCTTTGCTCCCTTTCGACTTTTTCGAGGAGGCGGCGGGAGCGGGTGGTGCAGGTGGAAGCACTTCCCAAACAAACTCGCCATTATTGACAGCGACAGCAAATTCAGCTTCTGGGTTGATAGGAGGCTGCGCTTCTAGCTCAGGCGCCATCAAAAGCTCCTCAATTCTGGAAATGGCGACTTTGAAGTCTGCCCAACTGGACATGACGTTGGGCAAAAACATCATAGGGAATCGGAGAGAATTGAACCAACTGAGCGCAGGGAACACATCAGCAGGGTTCAGAGATCCTCTATTTGCTCCGTATGCAATGAATGCGAAACCGCAGGCAAGAATTGGCACGGAGAAGGCAACAGTCATAGCAAAGGCGTTGAACAAGGCCTTTTTAAGAACTTGGGCAATCTCAAGGTGTCGAATTTCTTCAATCTTCTCCAGAAATGGTGCTTCCCATGCAAAGAATTTAATCAGACGGATGCCAGAGAAGATTTCGTTGGTGGTTTTGATACGCTTGTCGGTGATGGGAGCAACAGTTCGACGGATCAAAGACAGATTTTTGAACAAGTACATTTGGATCGGAAGCGTTGCGAAAATGACACCGATTCCGATCAAAGCTGCCCATCTGCAGTTTCGTCACACGATTAAAAACGGATGAGAAGGATGAAATGGGCAGAAAGAACGCATACCCAATGTAGTAAACGAGGAACCCAATGATAACAACAACTTGCACAGGCGAAGTCCATCCCATTTGAGAGAAAATCATAAACATTTCGATTCTGGCAGTATCCGTTGCCACCAAGGTCATGATTTTTCCCGAGTTGAATTCTTGACGGGCAGCAGCGCTGAGTCGCAAACTTTTGCGATAAATAAGGGATGAAAACGTTCCACGAAGTTTGATGCCTTCTGCTGCTGACAGCTTGAAGTAATGTGCGTTTCCGAAAGATGCAGCAACTTGGCACAGAAAGAGGCCGATGATGAGTCCCGCACCTCTACCGATGCTCGTATCGGCCCCAGGTATGTTATATGCACGCTCGACGACATATGTCAGAATCCATGAAATAAATAGCGGCGAAACCAAGCCGAAGAGAGCGGCGACCAACATGATGTTTCCGTAAAGGACCATTCGTTTTGCGAGCCTGTTCCAGACCAGGGTTCTCAGCAGCGTCCCTGATACGTAAGGCGTATTTGTCTTGCTTTTGTCTTCCAGGTGCTTTGCATAGACAGTATTCCATTCCTGATCCAAATCTAAAGCGAGACTCTCAGCGTCGAATCTGGTTGAAAAACAATTCTGTGATTAAGTAATCTCTCAAATCCAACCCACCAAACGAGCAGCCGAAACTACCTTGAGTCCAGCGACCACATGTGCTTGAATTCAAGCGTCTCTTTGCGTCCGAGCAGAAACAAAGGGTTCATCCAGCTATAAACACAGGCAACAGACATTAGTAAGTACCGGATGCATGCGCACACCAAACGAGAGCATACATACCCCAGCGTCAGCTGCGCCAGCCAGTTGGCTCGTTTCTCCGGCAGAATTCCGGCATTCTCCGGCTGGGCGGAGGCAGCACCGATGTCAGCATTCTCCTTTGCCTTCTCATCGGACAGCTTTCCAGGACTGCCCGCATGCAGGAAGGGTTCTTCCGCCCTTTGTCCGGGCGAAGCGGATTGCGGCTGAGACTGGTTCATTCTTTTTTGTTTTCTTTTTGGTGTTGGTGAATGTTTTGCACCAAAATGTCGAACGAGTGCAAATGATTAGAAATGCCGATTTCAAATGATTTGACATGTTTTATTTTAACGTTCTTGGCGCTGCTTGGCCGATCGAGCGACCGGCGACATGCGCGCGTCCTGCATTCCGCCCTGACATGCTGGCGTGCTGGTTGTGTTGGCACTGCTGCTATTGTCGGGCCAGGTGTGTGCAATGTGGACTTGTCAGTTTTGATTCGAAAGAGGCAGCTTAACCACTCGGGCTTGACCGCTACAACTGCTTGGCTCTCAACTCATCCGTCCTGGGTAGAGTCCAACGATGAGAGGTGCAGTTGCGGGAGCTGCTGTGTGTCCACGATGACTTTGGTGAGGGCAATGAATCACGGGTGAAAGTGCAAGTGAAGCGGATATTCACAATCACAAAATCAAGAATGCAAATAACTGGCTCCATCGTCTGGGCTGCCTGCAACCCAATCCTGACACTGGCAATCGTTCTAAGTAAGCACAATCTACCCCCACACAGCAATGTTGGAGGATTGAATCTTTGCTCCAGGTGTTGGAATCTTCATGAGCAGGAACGGGACTGTTTCGGCAAAGGACTCCAAAATGCTGTCAACGGTGAAAGCTCCGGAAAGGCCCTTCCTTTGCCTCGCTTGTTTCTCATCCCGCTCTCCACTCAGATTCTCATCAACACGTTTTATCCGTGCTTGCTGTTTACAAATGTCATCTTGGGAGTGTCAAGTGCCAACCTCAAATCCTTCCTGATAATGACCCTCGCATCTGCTGTGATTCTGGCATGCGGTTCACTCCTCGGCATCCTCATTCTGAAGCTCACAAACCCGCCTGAGGGCTTCCGCTACGGCACTGTCAGTGAGTGTGATTCACCCTTGTTTTCTGATGACTCATCATAATGATATCACCCACACTCTCGTGTTATCAGTGGCAACGGCGATGGGCAATTACGGCGATATGGTCCTTGCCATCGTTGTATCCCTCGGGAATCTGCCGCCTTTTGCAAACGGAGACGCGGCGAAGGGCGTTGCGTGAGTTTTCTAATTTCTCTTCCCTTCATAATTCTTTCTCTAACTTCCTCGCTCGAAACATCAACGACGCAGTTACGTGGCCGCTTTTATATGTTTTACAAATATCTTCTTTTTCACGATTGGGTTCAAGTACATTGGTGAAGACTTCAAAAAACTCAAGACGACTGAACTGGAAGAAACTGCCATCGCGGATCCCGAGCAAAACAAGGCCGATCTGGCATTTTTGATTATTGATGATACTACAAATGCAAACGCGGGCTCAAGTAGCAGGGATCCTCAACAAATTGATGTTGTTGAAGATGAGCGCAGTCACTCAGTCAGAAACCCGCGGTTCAAGCTTTCGGAATCATCTAAATTCTGGATAACGACTATCGCGAATCCTTGTAACATTGCCGTGAGTCATCCTATTCATTCGAAACTCATGTACTTGTTTCTTATTCTTGGATAAAACTGTTCAGACTGTTCTTGGCCTCATTGTGACCATGATTCCAGCGTTAAGAAGTTTATTTTACGACCCCTCGGGCTCGTCGCAACCACTCTCCTTTGCATTCAAAAGCTTTTCTCTGATTGGAGGAGGTGCAGTTCCAATTGGGATCTTGAATGTGGGCACAGCCTTGGGTCGCCTTACACCCAAAAAATTTGCTCCGCCGCGCGTGATTGGTGCAATAGCATTTTGTCGGCTTGTAATCATGCCAGTGATTGGAATTGCGGCTGTGCAAGCGATGGCTGTGAATGGCGTTATCGACGCTAACGACAAGATGATGCGGTTTGTTTTGATGGTGAGTTTGACGATTGCGCGCGGGATACAAAAGCAAAATACGCGCTCATTTTAACTTTTTTTTTCTTTTCTTTTTTCGTATTCTCTCTCTCTTTAGTTGCAAACTGCAGTTCCGACTGCATCTTCAGCTGTGTATATTACCCAATTTTGGCATCCTGAAGGTGACGCAGATGCAATAGCAAGCGTCATTCTGGTACAGTATGGCGTTGCGCTTGTAACAATAACGTTCGCCCTTACAATTATGCTGTCATTGTTGACATGAAATCCAAAAGTGGCATTTAAACAAAATAGCACTCATCAAATTATACAAGCGGATTGGGTGGCGAAGAAAATAAACCAACCTGTGGATTATAAAAAATGAGTGTCCCAAGAGCCGTAGGGCAAAGTCGTACAGTAGTTGTGCTGCCCAGTGTATATTATAGTTCAGTTCCACCGCACTGAGTTGTTTGAGCAGCAGCTCTTCTTCCCCCCAATATCAATATCCACAGGAATGGGAGTCGAAATGTTTTGTGTCGACAGGGTTCATGAAAAAGTTTTTTTTTTTTTGGAACAAGAAAATCAGCCAGTTCAGTTCTGGCACATTCCCTTCTCTTGTTGTACATACGTTATAAAAATGAATGGGTAACTGTAAGGGACAGCTAGCAGGGGAAGGTAGAAAATGCAAAATGAAGACGAGAAAAAGAGAGGCAGCAATTTCGGCATGTCGTAATGTTCATTGGAAGCTGATTTGGTTGCTGTTTATACTACTTCTCCGTTTAAGAACTGACATTCTTGTACTGTCGCTGACGATGCTTGGCTCTGCTTCCCCGAGAGGAACCACACATGCCAAGGGGAACGCGCCGCTTTGTCCTCCAATAACTCCGCTGGCCCATCCATCATCAAAGAGATTCGTTACCGTGACTGAGCAGTCCCGAATTAATATGCAGGAAGGGTACTTGGAAGAAACTAACTCACCAATGTCACCGGGTCGGAGCGATAATTCATCCTCCATATCTTTCTCATACTGGAACAGCACTTTAACTTTAAACAATCCAGCATCTTCAACTCCCAGTGCAGATTGATTCATGTCCACTCCATCCGCAAACTGTGACTTATTTGATGGATATGCGTACGATACAGGTCGGTACTCGGGTTCGAATTCGCTCGTAAGATTGTAAGCCATGCTATTCATAGTAGTCTGTCGATCAACGCCACTGCTGAAAGCCTCCGAGTAAATTGACGCAAAATTATTGCTCCGAGATTGGTTATAATTTACAGATTCTCGCATTGCAGAATATAAGCTTTGCCCTCTTGACTTGTCCTGCTGAGTTAACCGCGACTCCCGGTTTTTGTTCCCATCTTCAAACAGCTCATTATCTTCCTTCATCCAATACTCGCCAGTCGCGGAAAGTTTTCCTTCACCCATTGATGCATAATCAAAGTCCAGATATTCTGACATTCCCCCATTCCCACGAGCTCCATCGGTAGGAAAACTGTATCCACCAACACCAGATGCAGCAGCGTTCGGTAAAATGGGGTCCGCACTGGGCCCACGCTGCCTCGGAGCGAAAATGTTCTCCGGACTTTGATTCCCGTCTTCCCTTCCACTCTTATTTGCACCTCCAGTTCGTATCGCAGCCATAGCACTATTGCCTGTATCATTCCCGCCCGCTTGTTTTTGCCCCCGCTTATTCCTGTACGCAATAAACATGTAGAGCGCAACAATGATGACCAGACCACCCAACAGTCCGACTACGATTGCAATTGTTGTTGCAGTCATGCCCATCCCAGAGTTTTGTGACCCGCCCGAGATTCCTGAAGCTGCTGATGTTGAACCGTTGGCTCCTGGCATGGTGCCATTTGTGGTGCTGCCTGCATTTATTCCGTTCGCTGAGGGGTCCGTACCGGAGTTACCACCAGTTCCGGGGTTCTCCACGCCCGCTTTGCCTTCATTATTCGTGTTGCCTGATCCATTATTGCCGTTATTGCCTGATCCGTTATTGCCGTTATTGCCTGATCCGTTATTGCCGTTAACGGATCCGTTATTTGGATCGCCTTTTCCACCATTCGCGCCGACAGGTCCATTATTCGTGTTACTTGACCCGCTGTTCGTATTCCCAGTTCCATTATTTGAATTCGTTGAACCGCTGTTACCATTCCCTGATCCATTATTTGAATTTGAAGTGGTACCCGCAGCTACTTTGCTCAAGAACACGGTACAACATGGGTCATTCGTCAAGGCGCCCTTTCCGCTCCCGTCTCGACAATAAGCAGTTGCATCTTTGGACGCAAGGAAACCACACGTATTCCGTTCAAGAGAAATAGCTTGCAAGCAGTTGTTTGTATTTGGCAGCTGTGTGCAAATCTGCTGGTAATTCGATAAGGTCACGGCTCGGTTCGTTGCAACGGTTGAAGACTGGGATATGATTTCGGAACAGACGGACGGGTTATTAAAGATGTCTTGAAGAGATTGCCTGGCGGATAGGCAGGTTGATCGGCATAGCTGCGTGTTTGGCGTCGGTGTTGGAGGTGGGGGGCAAGGGTTCGGGGTGTTTTGTGCGAGGTAGATGAGTTCTCCCTGGTAGAAAGACATGTGATACCGTTGGTTGTTTCCATTCCAGTTGGGGCAACCAAAGAATGATCTGGTGAGTGTTGATGATTTTTGTTTTAACGTTATTGATTTGGTTTTTTTTGAAGGGAGATTATTCATCTCCCCACACACACACACACACACACACACACACAATGCAAGAACTACCCACCTAAACCCGCTGATATATCCGGTGTTATTGTCGAAGCGAGCCAATAGAAAATCGTCCATGGATGCAGTGTCCGTAATGCCCGCGGCTCTGTCTATGAGCATGGAGTAACCAACAAAGTCCGTCAGGGTTGTCGTCCGCGGCTGGACCACGAAGCAATTGCTGTTTGTAGGAGCCATTTGGGTATGTGTGATAGATGCTATGCAAATGATGCTGTGATGCCGGTTGTTGATGCGGAGGGGTATGAAGGAATGTTGCAGTTGCGGACAGGGGTCCACGGATAAAGGTTAAATAAAATGAGACCTGTTCCATTTGGCGGTTGTGTGTAAATAATAATAATGACGGTGTTTCGTCCTCGTTGCTTGAAAATTTCATTCGTTTCAACTTTGGGTCATTTTTTGAGTCCATATATCCTCTCTTCCCACAACTTCTCGCATGTAATACCGCAAGATGTGTTCATTGCTCGCGTAAACCACGAATGCATAATAAACGCACTGAGCGAGCGCGAGCAGCCATCGTCAGAACGGCACGATCCGATGAGCACGTCGTAGGAAAGGCGTGCAGTGGCTGCTGTGGATGGTAACAATCCAGTGTGATCATTATTTAACAACTTGATTTGCAGCTTCGCACAAGTCATTCCTCTCTCTTCTTTCTCTTGATGTTTGCTTCATGTCGATTGGAACTTTCATTTTGCAAAGCTTCCTTGTTTCAACGCTGAAAAGGCTTTGTAACTGTATATTGTATTTGTTTTGACCGTTAAGCAGAGCTTTCGTGGCTTAGTTGGTTAAAGCGTCGGTCTCATAATCCGAAGGTCGCCGGTTCGACTCCGGCCGAGAGCACTTTTTGAATGCGCACAAGCATCTGATCGATTTTGCTTTTAGTGTCAGTGGAATGACTTGCAAACGCATCTTGAACATTTTTCAAACAGTGGTCTCACTATCCAAGTTTTGGTTGTATTAGGGCAGACAAAAGCTGGGTTTCTGAACGTCAAGATGAGCCGAACTTGGTGAGAGGCAATGCATAGCGTGCATGGGATGATAGGATGCCCTCAGTAGCTCGCTCGCTGTACATGAAAATAGAGCCAGAGAAGAAGCGCAGGTGGATGGAAGTGATGTTGAAAGAATGCCTGGGCGGTGAAGATTGACGATTAAAAAAGAACACAGCAAAATGGGAAGTGACGTCTCACCCAACATCCGACGCATCATAAACATCACCGCGTGCGTCATCGCAGCCATGTCTCTGATGGCCGTGCTTGCGTGTGCGCTTGTTCTCGTGCCACTGCTGCGGGACAGAGAGGCCCGCTTCAAGACCTCCGGCATCACTCGGACTGTCACCCACATCCTCATCGCAACGCTTCTTCATGGCACTTTAATGGCCATCGTCAATACTACCTGGGTTGTGAACGTAGCTGCCCTCAATCTGCCGGGACCAAGAATCTTCTTTGCTGTTGCGGGATATCTGCTTCCAATTTGGTTGTTCATGTCAAACATCAGATTGGGCTTGGAGCGGCTATGGCTGGTTCAATACTCGCAGAATCTTCCAAGTGCATTCATTTATTCGATATACGGAGTCGGCCTGTCCTGGTCGGGCTTCTTCGTCGCCGCGTTCTCGCTTCTCAATGTGAGCATATTTTTGAGTTTTCAGCACTCAAACTGGATGATGGTGTGAAATTGATGCTGATAACTGAACCAACTGTGTTGCTCAGGATGCACCCGATTGGGTTTATTGGCCATTCTCCATGCCAGGAAGCACCAACCCTCTCGTGAACATCCTTTTCGAAACCGGCATGTCAATCTTCCCTGCCTCGTGCATTGCCATCACGGCCATCTACATCCGTATATACCTCGTCACAGCTTCAATCCTTTCAGCCGCGCGATCAGATATCTTAGAGTCCAGCACCCAGTGCTCCGGGTCGTCAAACTGCTCCATTGAGTGCTCCAAGCAAAAAACGTACATGGCAATCGCAACCACTGTGAAGCAGCAAAAAACTGTACTAATTCGCTGTGCAATGATGGCTGTCGGGATTGTTGTCTTGTATGTGCCTACAATTATCTTTGTAATGGTGCGAGTTTCTGTCGCGCCCGGGGCGGAGGAATTGGAGGATTCAAGCGCGTGGGTGTTTGTCCTTTTAAACATTTTACCTGCACTGGATGTCCTGTACACACCGCTGCTGATTTTGTGGTTTCAACCTGAGATACGCTGGTTGTTTGCGGACTTTTTGATGAATCTGTTGTGATGCTGCATATAAAGAAATATAATATACCTGGTTCTAGAAATAGAATGTGCCTGAAACGGTACTCTTCATGTGCCTCTTTGTGCGTGGAGCACAGCTCATTCCTGCAACACGCCGCCGAAAGAACCATTCCAGCCCATTCTAACATCCATTACTGCTCAGTATCGTAACGCATGAGCACGCCGCTGGCTGCAATAGTGCTCCATGTTCAGGGCTCTTCGTGTGCAATGAAGGGGGGAAATCTGAACCACTTGAAAAATCTGCCACAGAAAGAAAATTTGGAAGTGAAAAAAGTCCAAATGCCTGCAACCAGAGCGACGACCGTACTCCCACGCCCAGCCCTCCGCCGCTCTGCCAGACTTGAACAGATTCGTTCTGAGAAGGTAAAGAATATTCTCCTGGCCTCTCCCACTTCTTCAGGGACCACACCTTTCAAACCCTCGGAGTACATTGTTTGGTACCTGACGCGTGTGTCTCGTTGGCTGAACCTCTGCGACGGCTGGGGTACGGTACAGCGTCGTCAGTCATCGCGCGTAGTATCTCGGGATCGGCGATGTTTTGTGCGAAGGGTGGGGCACGTTTTGGAATATACCTTCGAATGAGCGAGTCTCCTCCTCCAACCTATCCTCCTGTTTTTGCCAACGCGCTTGGCGCTATTTAACAGAGTCGCGTTAGAAGCCGCATCCTTGTTTAGCCGCATCTCCTTTGCACTTTGCTTTTTTTTTTCACTTTTTCTAACCGACCTTTGTCTGCCGCACACAGTTAAACCAGACACTTGAGTCGGCAGTTCCAGTACGCAAGTCCAAAAAACGCGGCACTGAGGACATGAGCCACGTGGATCAACGGCAAGAGCGACCAAAAAGAATCAAGGTCATTTTTGCCGAGAAACCTGCGGAAGAAGAGGTCGGCACTTCTTCGCAAGGTAACGCTTTAATTTCAATGTTCTTCCAAGTCCATTCTTTTTTTTGGGCCTCATTCTAAATTTGGAGACCGTCTTATTTTCTATTTCCCTTTTTTTCTGTTTGAAACAGACAATACCCAAGATTCGGTTGTGGCAGTGGATTCTGGTGCACAAATTTCTTCAAGCGAAATTTCTGTGGAGCAAGAATCGGAGGCGGAGGATCTCCACTCTTGGCTGCGCTTTCCACGGCGAGTGTACCGGCCGTCACGGCTTTCACTCGCTGTTGTCGCCATTGACGAGGAGCTCGTTTCCTGCCCGGCTGTGAGGCCGGCCTCAATCGGGGTGAACGCTTGCCGAATCGGTTTGTCTGCAGTTTTATAATCTGGCTTCTCCTCCTCTGCCTTTGCTTGACTCACATCAATGATTTCCAGCCCACGGATTCGACAAGAGTCAAAACGGACCCCCAGACAGGCAGCCGAGGCTTCTGGCTCTGCTGCAACAGAAACTCATCCAGACGGAAATGGCAGAGATCCAGCGGCAATGGGAACTGGAGCAGGCGGCAGCTTTAGAAGCACTGGCGGCAGAAATAGAGGCGGAACTTTTTGGAGGGATGGACTAGACTAGATTAAGCAACCTTTTATTTCTTTCTTTGTTTGAGGTATTTATTTGGAAGGTATTTATTGAGTCATAAATAGAAGCATTAATAGAATGGTTGTTCAATGATTGGCTGTTGTTTATTGACGATCGCTCGGGGCTAAGATATTCAACTTTCAAAAAACGGAAATACATCTGCTGTCATTTTCCTCTCCAGAACGCGCCCATTACCTGGCAAGAGTTGAGCACCCGCCCTACGACCACTCTCAAATGTGGAACCAAATCCGCACAATTGGAACAAGTCTCATCCGCTCGACACCAACCAAAGCTTTTTCGAAAACTGGTCCCCTTCGCAAGATTACCAACTCACCAAAACTTTGTTCCTTGCTGCCATTTCATTCTTCCCAATCACAGCCTACGTAACGCTGTTTCTTTATCTTTTTGCATACTTTACCATCAGGGCTGCCGTCAAAGTATCCACAGATGGACACAAAGAGTCTGAATGTGCCTCAACAGAGTTGCTTGCAGCAACCACATTCAGACAAACCACAAATTATGAAATACCTTCTTCGCATATACCCCCGTCACGGGCCATGCCGGACTCTGGTCCGATTGGGCTTCCTGTTTCAACACGAGCAATTTTCATTCGATGTCTAGTCATGAGTGCTGGCTTGCTCGTATTCTACATCCCAACGATATCGCTGCCGCCTTGAGCATTTATTCCCTTATTGACATCCGTTCATTATTCTTTGGAGAGCACTCTTTCTGGGTGGGAGCAATATGCGAGTTTTGCCAGCGACAGACTCAATTTGGACGCCTGTTGTTGTGCTTTGGCGTCAGACGCGTTACCGACACGTCTTTTTCCGGATGTTTCGGAATGTAAGAAGGCTGCTCGCATAAATTCATCCACTGGACGCCTCTTTAACTGCATTGACACCGTATATATGTACACATTAGAAATAAACCTCCCTAGCCTGAAGTTCTACATGGCTAAACTGCAGAGTTGTTGGGTTTTCTCGCATCAGTAAAGGCGGATTGACTTTAATCATCTTCATCATACGCAATACTTTCAAAAACGCGAAACTCTCCAGCTTTCAGCAATGCATACATACGCTGCGGTAACACACGACACGTGGGTGTGGGATATGCAGTCGAAGTGCGTAGTACATACTCGCGCCAGGAAGGAACACTGAGGCGAACACCCTCTACAAAACACGTTCATGACTTTTGTTGCAAGTTCATTGAACGAAAACACTCACCATCCGACAGCAAATCGCAAATTGACTTTCGTTCATCAGGACTCTCAATTACACATGATATCCTGTCCGGTGCAGAAGAAGGGTCCAAAGGCGGTGAACATAGATCGCTCAGCAGTTTTTCCACCAGCTTGACCTGCATTGGCAGTTTGTACAAAAGACTCTGCGCCACTCCAATCTGGTACTCCAAATTACTCAAAGTGCTGCAAAATTCAGATAGAACCAAGTCGAGATCAGCAGTCTGAGCCCAATTGATGCTGGTAAGTTGTAGAGTAAATGCAGGAATTTGCCGACTTATTGGAGACAACTGCGTGGAGAGCGGGTTGGAAGCGATTGCGTCATATGCCACATGAAACAAAGTGGGTAAAAGACTGCAAACATGAAGAGGGAACAGTAAGGTCGAATAATTCGGGCAGAGAGCCTTGACTCAACTGATACATGAGATCTTTCCCCTTCCCCAGTTCTTCCATGTAGAAAAGAACCTTTTCACCCTCCTTCTCGTGATCAAAAAGCGGCTTCTGCTTTGATGCAGGTATTCTCCTCGCTTTGGTCCAGACTTCCTGCCATAAGTTTCCAGGCTCATTCATTCGCGGACTCAATTTTCCACCATGCGGAGCTGACGAATCTTCTATCCAATCCCTTGGAGAGTGCCAACGCACGAAATCTTCCAAACGCGCATGTGGATTTGCGGCTTTGAAACTTTCCATATCTGACATTAACAAAAACAATTGGTGAAACTCTTCAAGCAAAAACACGAAAATAAAAAACCAACCTGATTTTAACTGCCCAGTCTGCATTCGAGCCCTTACTCCGGCAGCTTCTGCACTCGTACCCACTGCCAGTAAAACCCTTTCCTGCTCCAAAATCATATCCTCCGTCATGCACCCACTCTCTTGCAACTCAGGAACCAACATTACAGTTCCAGTGGCGAGTATAGTTTGCCCGGACTCAGCGGCGTATTTGGCACCAACAGATGCTTCCGGATCACGAACTTCCACCGAGGCGAACGCGTCATCGTCTTCCGGATGACGCAGTTTGATGAAACTCTCTGTTCGATGGTCCTGTTTCAATGCGCCCTCTTCATACGATTCCCGGCGCAAATCCATATTTGCATCGGCGGTCGAATGCCGAACACCACTCAAAGTCTCTGCGGCTTTAGGACTCATACTGCCAACAACAATCCCGCTTGAATCATCACTCAATAGGCTGGAAGCTTTGGCAAGCGACGATGCTTGGCTCGAAGGGACAGGGGCTGACGAAACTTGTGCCCGTGAGGAGAAACGAGCCGTTGGCGCTGACTCCTCTTCAAATAGGTCCAAATCATAACGCGACCTCGTAGGCCCTGCGACCGTAGTACTGGGCGCTTGTGCATCATTGAACGTTTTCGATGATGGCGTCTTGGGTGTACTCTTTGGAGGAATATCATGGAAATCAAGAGTGTCAAAGAACATGTCCGCATCACTTGAGAGACTGTCTCGACGATGTTGTGTTCCATTTCTTTTTGGACTCCCGCGAATTCCAGAATTCATATGACTTGTGCTCGTTTGATGATCATAGTATTCTGTGGCATCTTCGGCATCTTCGAGGATTGAGGCGCTTCCATTTAGAGCACCTGGTAACCCGGTATGAGCGACAGCACTTCCATACGCGGATATAGAAGCACGTTTGATATCTCCAAAGTCCTCCCATGAACTTTGTCAGAAAAAGGAAAAAAGGAAAGAGATGAGATGACTGTTCCTGACAAAGATCGATTTTCCCCATAAAACCCCACTCTTACCGATCACTATTCCAACTCGCACCATATCGAAAACTGGCCGGTTGATAAGCGCTCGACATGGCGGCCCCATGATCATGCCCCTTCACGGCAATCGGTTCAGTGCTATGATTCGTCGTATCAACACCAATGACATTCAGCAGCATAGTCCCGAATGCAATGATCCCATCTCCCTCTTGGTTCCATTGCTGTTGCTGCTGCTGATGTCGCTGCGGCAGATTCCCATAATCGGATTGTGCACCTCCTTTCATAAACTCCGCATTATTCGACAACACTGCGCCACTCATCCCAGATGTGGTAGCAGCCGCTACTCGTCGCTTCAAGCAATACCCTAACATACCTAGCTTCTGCACAATGAGTGACTCTCTTAAATCAACAGCATCTTCGGTCAGTGGAATGCGTCCCGACTCCCAACGTTCCCTCAAAGTGCGGCAGAGTTGATTCCAAATTTCATAACACGCTGCTGAAATAGCGGTGGGATCAGGTGTAGCCTGCAATGCGCTGGATAACGATGGCAATGTTGCTAAAATGTGCCGTCCGAGGCGCCACAAGATACTATTGAAGGGTGCCGCAGCGTTTGCATGCCGCACTTTGGCTTGCGCATTGATAGTTCGCAGTGGGGGGTTTAGTGCCGCGGGATCGAATGCAGGTGGATCAAGAATATGAGAAGGAAGGCGGCCGCTGGAGAAGATATCTAGGAGGGCGGCTTTGATTGAATATGTGGGGTTGCCGAGGTTGGAGGGTATATTGAAGGTTAGTTGCGATTCTTGGGCATTATGAGCCGAGGCCACATCTTGAAGTGTAGTTGCAGCTGCTGAAGCAAATCGCTTGATAGAGGATTTTACAATGTGCTTGCTGACATTAAATGGATTTGACGAAACAGGAATAGGTTCGCTGCCGCTTCTGCTGTTCACAGGAGATACAGGTTCAGCAAATTGATTTTCAGGTCTAGAGATCAATGCGTCGCCTAGATTAATCGATGGAGGTGGATGATGGTTGTTGAAAGACGGCGGTATATTGTCCAGTTGAATTTCTTTGGATGATTCGTCATGTTCGGCCGCTTCTTCAGTGGTAACATCTGTAAACTCTTGCTGCAGCGTCGAGCAGGATATAACCCAAGAGTCCAAAATCACGGACATGGTTGAAAACAAGCGGCCATGCTTTGCTGCACCTTCCGAACGTTGAAATGAGTGTAGGACCCATTCTGATGCGTCTTCTGCTTCTATAAATCATGATGAGGGTATAGAATTTGTAAGCATAAAGCCTGGTAATGTGAAAACCGAGTCACCTTGTGATGTATGGCTTTTGAAATGCAGGTCGCAAAGGTTGCTGTCAAATCGACATTCCAATTCAAGACCCGCAACAGGGTCTGAGGAAGGTCCCACTGACAAAGGCTTATAATCTTCATCTTTGAGGCCTGGATGGTGAACTGAAAGGGTCGGAAAGCCGCCTACGACGTGCTTTCTCTGATCCTCCAAAACCCGATCATCAGCACTCATGCTGCGTGCAGGATCCACTTCATCCATCAAATTCGCTGGATCATAGTAATATCCACCAGCTCCGTTTGGTTGAAATTCAACTCCATACGTATATGAGCCAGTCGCAGATACGTTGAGCGATAAAATAGAGTTGGCGTCTCCCGAAAATCCATTCGATAACCGATCCACAAACAGTTTCTTCAGTCCGGCGAGTTCCGCATGGTCTGACGGAATGAATGGGCTGTGAAACATACGAAATCGCGTAAGGATTTTTGACGAGTCCAGTGCATATCGAGATGTCAATTGATCGATAAGGGCTGAATCGGTATCATGATTGGAACGTTTCACACCAAGCGTCGATATCATTGGAGTGTAGACCAGCTGGAGGGGGTCCATGGTCGCCACAACAGGTGAACGCGATAGCATTACCCCTGTATAAAGCGAACGCCAGGTAGATCCAACAGGCACAAATACTGGCATCTGATATAGGTCATGACATGAGCAAAGAGGCGCATTATATATATATCGCATGAGCAGGTCGCTAACATCATAGAACAAATAAAAGCAAGACAACCACCGTTATGCCAGTGCTTCGTAGCGCAATCAGTACTGCCGAAGAAATGGCACGTTCCGCATTCGAGTCGAAGGAGGGTGGATGGATTGGGGCTATAATAGCGAACGGGAATGGGAACTGGCCGAGACCCAAAGCAAGGCAGCGAGAGAGGAGTGAGTTCGGATGCTGTGATATTGAGATTGAAATTCGTCCAGTTTCATTGATTTGTAGTTGGTGAGTTGATGAACTGCTGGGGAGGGCTTTCGCACTGGTTGTGCTGCTCAAGACACCCTCAAACACTTGCTCAAGTTCGCTGATGAGTCGCTCCATTGGGCCGCTCACGCTGTAGTCGACAATTTCGAAATGGCCCTCTTCTTCTTCGCCGGCCATTGCGCTGTGTTCACCGTGAATTGTTGACGGTCTTTGTTTATCTGTCATCTGTAAATATTTTTTCGATTGCAACCCATGTCACACGTTACAAACAAAGCTTTCGCAGCTTCGCGTTCAGGTCCTTCCCACAGGCACAGTTCAATAGCCTGTGCTGACGTTGGTTGGTTGTAGATGAAGCTACTCTACCGCCGCATCACTCTGTGCACACTTTGAAATCGTTCGACGACGGTACGTTCGTTCACATGTTTACCCGAGGAAGTTGCTAACTAAGGCAGTACTGCATGAATTGCAAAAGGATGGTCACTTGTCGAGTCTGCCAGTTTTCCAATTTCAGGATTCATTCCGTCCAGCTTCCTTTCTAAACAAAATGACGGGCTCGCTTTCCAACCTCCCTCTAAATGTTCAAGCATTCCACGACGTCATTCTTCCCTGTTTCATGAAAGTGCATGCGTGACCTCAGATTCCCCGACGATGAGAACCGTCAAGGATATCGAAACGCGCAACGCGCCATCTGAAGCAGTTCTCATTGATCTCATCCGTCGTCAGAATATGATCCTCCGAACCAAAGAATCTCGCGCATTCACGCCCGCGTGTTGCGGTCGACTGAAGATTATGCTCGCTGGCGACACTGGGATTGGAAAAACAAGGCTCATCGAATCGTTCATGCGCTCCGCGTTTTCCTCTTCGCATTCTTCATTGAAGAAACAAACTTCGGATTTTCCAGTCATCTGCGAGATTCCATCATCCACTCTCCCGCTCGACTCTACTGTCATGGACCCGTCTGGCAAATGCAATAACATCACATTTGTCGATACTCCCGGTCTGGGCGCATTCATGGATGCGTCCAGTGTCATTCAGCCATGTCTTGAGTATATCACAAACCAGTTCGAAAAAACAAACGCTTTTCTGAATCCAAATATTGAAGACCATCGATTGTCTGAATTTTTCAACAATTTGGGTGCAGGAGGTGGGCTTGGCCATGTGGATGTCTGCCTTTACTGCGTGTTACATCGTGTGAAGCCCGTTGATATTGAGTTCATGAGACTTCTGGCTGCGCATGTAAGTCTGCATCTCTACGTCATGGTTGATAACGCGTACAAATTTCTGATTGCAAACTTGCGCAGGTCACACTTGTCCCAATCATCCTGAAATCAGACACAATGTCACTGGAATCGGTGTTTTCTTTGAAGAAAACTTTCTTGCACCACCTCTCTCGATCAAATATTCCAATCTACGGCTTTGGACTTGGTGAGCAGGAACTGACACGACTGGCTGAATTTCATGTCGGGGGTAGTGTGCCATTTTGCGTGAGTACAGTTGAGACTACAGAAGATCGAGATGGGTGGTGTTTGAACGAAGCAGAGCTGCTCTGGCGGAGTTTACTTTGCAACCATCTTGCAGATTTAAGAAGGCTTGGAGTGGAACGGTTTCTGGCGTGGCGGACTGCGAACAAGTCATGAAACGAATCTAGACCAGGCCCGCACGACGCGTCAATAAAAATTAACTTTCAACCAGTGAAGGCCATCATTTTTCCTCACAAAAATTGGCAACCTGCGATGAGGAATCAGCCATTTGTGAGTGCTGCCAATTTTAGGAGAAAGTGCCAAAAGATAATAGTGCTCTCGGCCGGAGTCGAA